>JACXGM010023754.1:0-16047 GCA_016801145.1 Umbra pygmaea
TAATTCCATGAGCAGTTGCTGCTCAGCGGGTGAGAAGTATGCAGCACGCGTCTTCTCCATCTTTGCATCAGTAAATCTGTGATCGATGCCGTGGTCTATTTAAGAAAGCCGTGAACGTGCACTTATCCCGACTATCTACACCTGGCTTGACATAGCTTCACCTTTTTATCCTGGTTCCGCAAACGTGCAACCAATTAAGTTAAGCTGCGCTTTTTCAGTTACCCTGGATTTCTTTATTCTACTTTTGTGCAATACCCCCCAGGTTGTTTTCATTGTCGTTGTTAGTAAGTGTATTTAGGTTTAGTGTTTGGTCTTGTCTCTTGTCGTTCAATGTTTCCCTGTTACGTGTGCCTGTATCTCGTTTAAACCTTAGTATATTCTGTTTAGCCCCACAAGGCAGTTGGATTCACTCAGTCTGTGTTATATTAAATACGTTTGGAATTGCATCTCCTTCACGCCTGTCTATATTCTCTATGCTCCAGGAGGGCACTGTGACATCCTTGGTATTGTTGCCATGCTGAATATGAAGTTGGTCTAAAACAACCGATCTCCATCAAACACAGTATTGATAATGACTTGTTGTATAGCACATCAACTGGCTCATAGCTCAGTTGGTTGCGCTGGGTAGCCTAAAGTATTAATGTCAAATGCATGAGATCGAATACAGGTGATCGATTATTAATTAATTTTTAAACCAAAGTATTTTAATCACAATCCTTTTAACTGACTGTTGCCATGATAATATTTCATCTACAGCATCCTGAATTATACACTGGGTGCGCAGTTTGACTAAATAAACATCATAAATAAAAAAATGTGGGATGACAGGTTGACGCTTCAGACGTCACCAAATCATTTGACAGATGTTGACAGTCAAGATCTTCAGTTCAAAAATTGGCGCTTCACAGCCAAAGGCGATGCATAAAAGCAGAATTAAATCACATCACTTCGAGTGCTGTTAGTAGGAGTGTGATATATGTATATATGCGAGTAGATAGGAGATACAATGTAGCAAAGTCTCTGCACAAAGCTGCGGTTTCATTATCCGGTGGTTAATGACGCCTGAAGCTTCATTTGGTCACGTGGATATCCTCGCCATGATGTTACAGCTTCGTTTCAAAGAATGCTTATTTCAAATTACTTGCTCTAGAAGTAGCCTACTTGATTGGTAGTTCAGTTGGTAGTGCAAGGTAGCTGACAATTAGATTGCGGAGGTTAAAACCCAAGTGAGGAGGTTGTAATTATGTTTGAGGCACATTCGCTTTTTGGAACCAAATTCTTAATTCTACTCAATATTTTTAATTGTGATTGCGATAACGTTTTGTCTTCAGCATCCAGAATTATAGCACGGATTTATAGTTTTTGACTAGTTTAGCAACATGAAGGTCAAAAGTGTGAAACGTGGGAGGGACGCGAACACCATCTTCAAAGTAAATATATGTTCTACATCGCCCACGTCTAACCATTCCACCACATAGCTCTAAGAAGACTTAGGCAAAAACAGCCTATTAGAAACTCAAATGTGGTGTTATATTGTTTAAACAGCAGGTTTCATTGGAGAGTACTGTGTTGTGGGGCTTCGAGTAGTGAACCATTTTTCGGCACAATTTGAGGAAAGCCTCAAAGGCTTCAGAAAGCGTTGTTTGCCCATCACTAGTTATGTTTGTGTTCATTCAAGTTGTGTCTGTGCACTGCTCCCCTGCTGGGCTAGAGCTATGATAGGTGTTAGCTCAGGTTAGACTGGTACTTGTAGATCTGATTAGTGATTGCCTGCAGCTGTGTCAATTAGTCTCTTTATATAAGCTCTAGCTAGGCAAGGGTGTGGTGCTGATCATTGTTGCTATGTCTCCAGGGAATACTGATGTCCAGGAGCATTTACCTTCTACAAGTGAGTTGTGAAAAAAGTGTGGTAGAGTTGACGCATACGCTCTACATAAAGGTATGTTTATTCATGCATTCTATGCCGCTGTAAGAGCATGGTAGAAGTATCGTTGGGCCTCCTGCATTTAGTATTAGAGTTTATGCGTATGCTCTGCGTCTGTCCATGTATCTTGAAAGAGCATAGTATTTTATATGTTATTCTGATTGTTACGATGGTGTGCTGAGATCCAGGATAAGTGTACTTTGTAAGTAATGTGCAGTATGGTTGTATAGCCTGAGATCAGGCATACAATATGTATGATTAGGTTTTCAGCGTCTATGCCATTTAAAGAGAATAGAGTACTATTTATTCATTGTGCACTCCTGTTTAATCAGATAATTGTGTACGCTCTGTATAGGATCATGTCTCTATTGCATAGTATTCCTACTTAGTTATAGGTTGTGCAATCTCGCTTTCACCTGCCATTGCTACCTGTACTGTGTACCTCCTGGACATATTTACACCAAGTAAACTACAAACGAACCATCTACCTGCCGGGGTCTCCCTCTCTCTACACAACACCATTATTCTGTGACAACATCACTATAATCAAGCACCAACATAAGTGGCCTTTACAATTTCCTTTCTATACTGTGACGAAAGACTATATACTTTTTCTATAAAAAAAGCCAATTCTCAACTTGCCTTCAGAGAAATTTCAATTTCTCACCAGCTCACTTAATGTGTATCGAAAGAGTTATTATTATTATTATTATTGTTTTTTATTTTAAAAATTGTTTGTGTTGTTTTGGGTATTTTCGCAAGCTAAATCCTGATCTCTCTAAGTAAAAGAGGTGCCTGATACGAGTCAAATAATTAATTCAAGCAATTTAGGAATATTGACAAATTATAGATGTTCATCAATGTTCTCCTTTAAAACTATTTCAAAGCATAAAATGATTTTAGCTTTGTCAAATTACTAATGTTAAGTAATTAAGTTGACCTGAACAATGTTAATCTCAACAAAAGCTTTCCTTTAATCTGTAGAAAGAAGACTACATGAGAAGGAGAAGCTGCTGCAAGAACTACAATGTCACTACCATGACCTGGGTAAGGTGACAGATTATAACAAAAAATAAAAAGGCTTATTTTATCTTATAGACAATTAATGTGGCTTATTGTCCTAAGGTAATTCAGTTGCCATGTGACATCTCAGCAACTTTCAGAAAAACATAGAAAATATCCCTATTAGTCATCTACTGTATCCATGAGAAAATCATAGCATTTTATGTCATCATCCCTCATTGAATAGGTAATAATTAAGAAAAACAAGTTTAGCACATTAACACACGAAAGGCCTACAATGGCTAGAGAGATTGTCAGCTAAGGTTTGTACAGCATTATGTCTTCAATGTAAGATGTAAAATGTTTAACACTAGAACCACCAGGCCTTTCTCACTATTGTTAACCACCATGTGCTGATGCCACTCAGCGTCATTAGCATACTAATCTTTCATTGCATACTAATCTTCAATTAGCATGGCCATTCTCCTCCGCAATCACTGCATCCAGCAATCAACAGCCTCCCATCTACTGTGTTGTTATAAGCCTAAATAAAAGGGTCTAAAAACTGAGTAATTGTAGAAAAAAATGTAATGGATATATTTTCATAATTTTTTTTGGCTCTAAAATTGATCAAATGAAAATCCCCCACAGTTACATTCTTAAAAAATGAACCAGTTATAATTTAGTTTTTGGGTAACACTTTATTTTGAGAGTCCATCTCTAGATGCTCTACATATTATCTGCATACTGTCAACAACATTTTAACAAACTATCTACTAACCCTAACCCTAATCCTAACCTTAACCATTCCCCTTATGTTAAACCTAACCTTAACCATTACCCTAAAACATATTCTAAATTTTCCCCTACCCTTAAAATACACAATTAGTTGCTTATCAACAGATGGTTTGTTGATATTTTGTTGATAGTCATATCATCAACAAACTATCTGTAGAGCACATACAGATAGAATGTCAGACTCTCCAAATAAAGTGTAACCTGTTTTTGTTTAAATTTTATTTCGATAATGTAGAAGTTAGATCACGTGTTGCGCAGGATTTGCTGTATATCTGGCATGACAAACAACATGAACAATTGCAAGGATGAATTACACAAATAGTTATACATTAACACAGTATACATTTCAATTAATTTTAAATTAAATTTAATTAGTAGTTATACAGTCCAAATAATTACATTATGAAGTAATTAATCAAACACCAACACCTTCTATTGTCGAATTTTGGTGGGCCCGTGCAAATTGTATTCTAGGTTTCCTATTCTTAGCTGACAGGAGTGGCAGCTGGTGTGGTCTTTGGCTACTGTTGCCCATCTTCTTCAAGGTTTGAAGTGCTGTGCAGTCAGATATGGTCTTTTGCACCTTGGTTGTAACAAGTGGTTATTTGGTATTTTCTTTTTTCAGACCAGTGTCTGTAAACCCCAGTAGTTCTGCACTTTCTGAAATACTCAAACAAGCCCAACTGGCACCGACAACCATGCCAGGTTCAAAGTCAATTAAATCACCTTTCATCCCCATTCTGATGCTTGGTTTGAACTTCAGTAGGTCGTCTTGACCATGTCTACATGCCTAAATGCCTTCACTTATGCCACATGATTGTGTGAGTGTATATCCATGAAAATATGGAAGTCATTTGTTGATTTTATTGAACACTATGGGCTATTGTGCTGTTACCTGTGCTTTTACACATGTTATCTCATTATGCTTCTGGCCCACAGTCAGCACATAGCTTTGGCGGTTTCTGCGAGTAAGAATGCCAAGCAAATCAGTTGCACTGCACATAGTGTTCATTGGTCTTTTTCAGTTTGTACTTGCCAACTTGACAGTGTCTTCTTCTCGGGCGTGAGCTGATGTAGCTGGGGAAGAAACAGGTGTGCTCTCTCTTTTGTGGCCACAGATCCATTGTTGGATATTGTAACCATTTGATGGATTTACCAAAAATTATTATTTCATGTTAATTTACCAATTAAGTTATTCAATGTTAAGTTAAGGCCCTATAAACTAATTATAATTAATAAATATATTTTTTGTGGAGGTGAAGAGAAAAATGTAAATAGTCTTTATTTAACAGTCTTTAATTACAAACATAAACATCAGACGGTATGGGGCTTTTGGCGGTTGTAGTATTAAAATTAAGTATCATATACAATCTGTTATCTATGTTAACACATTTTTTGAAAGAAAAAAAGAGGTTCCAAAAGCTAGCAGATGCAAAGGCCATGTTGCCAATAACTATCCCAGTGGAGAGAGGGGAACCTACCAGGCAAGCCAGCATGGGCGGTTCATCAACAGTGCTGCCGTTCTCTTTTAGTCCCCTGGGCCACAAGAGATGAGTCTTCAGCATAGACTTAAATGTTGAGACTAAGTCTGCTTCTCTCACATGGGTTGGCAAATCATTCCACAGAATTGGAGCTCTATATGAGAAAGCCCTTCCACCAGCTGTTTATTTACAAATTTCAGGAACAGTATCTTGTGATTGTAATGTACGTGAGGGTATGTATGGTAGCACCAAATCAGACAGATAAGTAGGGGATGTAACGATTCCCAGATCTCCTTCCCAGAAGACGGCCACTTCCTTGGTTTATGTTGCTCAGAACTACAATTCCCATTCCCCAGTTCTACTTCCTGTGGACTACAGCTTCCCTAGTCATGCCTCCTCAGAACTACAGTTCCCATACCCGGACTCAATTATCCTGATTCACTACACCTGCTCACTCCATTCCAGTATTTAAGTCACACACCTCTCCTTGCCTCTTTGCGAGGTATTGTGAGTATATGATTTTCTCCATTCTAAGCATTCTAGTCTTGTATTGTTGTTCCGGTCTGACCTTTGCTTTGTTTGTTGATTATTCTGACTTGGATTACCCTTTGTACCTTTGCATAACTCTGATATTGATATTCTGGCCTGACCCCTGCTTTGTTTAAGAATTCTTCTGTCTTGGATTATCCTCAGTGCCTCTGTTTTTTGGACACATATATACCTGTTGATAATAAACAGTGTTTTTTCATTCCTTGGAGTATTCATTACAGGGCAAAGTCCATGTCGTGCTTTTTTAGGTTAATAGTAAAACTTTGAAATCAGCCCTAGCATTAATGGGCAGCCAGTGTAGAGAGGAAAGAATTGGGGTAATATGTTCTGATTTTGCAGTTCTAGTCAGATTTCTGCCGGTTGTGTTAAGCACTAACTGAAGTATTTTAGGGTTTTTTCTGGGTAGCCAGAAAAGAGAGCATTACAATAATCCAATTTTGAAGTAACAAAAGCATGGATTAACTTTTCTGTATCATTCCTTGACAGACAATTTCAAATTTTTGCAATGTTCCTGAGTTGTAAAAAATATCTCAAGAGCCGCTTTTTTCCATGTTCATCAAGAGAGAGATCTGGGTCCAGAGTAACACCAAGGTCTTTTACAGTTTTTTCTGATATGACTGTACAACCATCTATGTCCATTGCCAGATTTGACAGCAGGTTATTTATTTCTTGGGACCTAAAATAAGCATTTCTGTTTATTCAGAGCATATAAGTAATTTCCTGTCATCCAATTCTTTATATCCAAAACACAGGCTTGCAGGGTGTACAGTTTTGGGGATTCTCCCTTTTTCACTGAAATGTACTGTACAGTTGTGTGTAATCAGCATAACTGCGAAAGTTGACATTGTGTTTCCGGATGACATCACCAAGAAGCGAGAACAGTAGCGGTCCCAAAACAGAACCTTGTGGAACACCAAAGCATACCTTTGATTTTTTGGAGGACAGACCATCCACAGATACTAACTGATATCTTTCCGATAGATAGGATCAGAACCATGCCAGAACATGTCCATGTAGCCTGATAGAGGTTTCCAATCTGTCTAGAAGAATGTTGTGGTCAATGTATCGAAGGCAGCACTCAGGTCCATAAGTACAAGAACAGAGGCACAGCTCTGGTCGGATGAAACTTGGAGGTCGTTTATCACCTTTACAAGTGCAGTCTTAGTACGATGATCAGGTCTAAACCCAGACTGGAGCTTTTTGGAAGTATTATTAGTCTTTAGGAATGTACTGAGTTGCTGGGCGACCACATTTTCTAATATCTTTGAGAGAAATGGTAGATTCGAAATAGGCCAGTAGTTGTTTAGCCGTTCTGGGTAAAGGTTAGGCTTCTTTAAGAGTGGCTTCACTACAGCCAATCTTAGGGAGTTTGGTACACACCCAGATACTAGAGAGCAATTTATTATTTTTAGCATATGTGAGCCAAGCGCAGGGAGTAACTCTTTTAGAAATTTAGTTGGAATAGGGTCCAGTTGACAGCTGGAAGAGTGCTAAGTTATGGCCTGTGTGTGTTTGTGTATTTGTGGTGTTGTTTTCATGGCATTAATGTAGTTGTGTAAAGTATGAAGCTAAGCTTCAAAGGTGCTATTTGTAGAATTTGAACCGTAACAACGGAGGTACTTAATCGTGATAAGAGCTTACAAAGTGCTGTAAAAACTGTATTTCCTGATATTTAAAAACTCTGAAAAAAGCATGTATATCAGATAATGTTACCCTACACTGTGTAGTGCTTTGTTACACACAATGCAACATCCTTTACTATTTTAGGGAAAAATTCAAGGGATACAGGATTATGTGAGTTTAGGAGATATATGCTTCTTAAGGGAGGATTATGTTAATTTTTTTTAATGGTAATGATAAAAAATTACCCAAAATCTATTTTTGATACAGTTGCAAAGTTAACTAAAAAGTAGAATTCCGCAAATGAAATATCACTACCATTAAATATCTTCTGTAAATCTTCAGTTAGATCATTCACGTATGTGTAAATTCTGACATCATTGGTATGGTAGAATGAGTCAGGAAGGGCATCCAAGAACCTTTGGGTTGTTAGAGAATTTATATTGCGGCTCTTAAAAGTCCCCGGTTGTGTTCCATCTGGAGTTACTGATGTGACAGTAAATGTAATCAAATGGTGGTCTGAAATTCCTGGATTAAGAGGATAAACACTGAGATCAACAACATGTATAACACGAGACAAAACCGGTTCCAACATGTGACTGTGGCAGTGTGTAGGTCCTGAGACGTGTTGGACAAAACCCACTGAATCAATTATTGCTATAAAAGCTTTTTGGAGAGGGTCATTCAAGTTCTCCATTTGAATATTAAAATCACTACAAATTATAATATCTGTCATCACTACTATTCCAGATAAAAATTCAGAGAATTCATTAAGAAACACTGTGTATGGCTAGGTGGCCTTTAGATATTTGCTATAAAACAGATTGATTAATCTGCACTGATTTCATGGCTAAAACCTCAAAAGACACAATCCCAGTCATTTTTTCGGGTGTAACTTTAAGATCAGTGTCATAAATGAAGGCCACATCACCGCCTTTGCGAGATACACAGCGGATATGCTTACCAATGAAACCAGGAGGAGAGGCCTCATTAAGGAAAACAATCAAATCAAGTTTATGATCTGTAATTAGTTATTGACTATAATTGCCTTTGAAGTAAGGGTTAGTACATTTAGTAGTCCCATTTTTAGACTGGTGCTTTTTTGTAATTAAAATCTTTTTTTTATTGAAGACAGAAGTGGTGGAGGGCTTTATTATAGTAAGATTACTACTGTGAACACCACCTTGTTTAGCCTTACTCAACATGGATCGAGGTACAGTCACAGTTGATCTCACACTGAGCTTACTTCACTGGCTATGCTAGCGGTGGAATCCTCTAAGCAATCAGACTGGCTAATAGCCTGCAGCCTAACCTGCACCCTATTTCATGGTGAAGCTATAGGAGTTAGGCTCCTGTCTATGTTGCTAGATAAAAGAAGAGCACCACTCCAGCTAGGATGGAGTCCGTCATTCTTCAGCAGGTTAGGCTTGACCCTTTTCTGGCCGAGTCCCAAAAAGAGGGCCAGTTATCTACAAATTCTATCTCCTGTGACAGGCAGAACACCGTCTTCAGCCAGCGATTGAGTCTGCTGTAAATCTCGTCACTACCCCTAACTAGGAGGGGGCCAGAGGCAATTACTCGATGCTGACACATCTTTCTAGCCAGCGTGAATTATAATAGCTCTATACTCTCTAGCCTTGCCCGTTTTTGATTTCGCTAGACCAACCTCAGATTAGCCTCCACGTCGGTAGCCCTGGCCCCAGGTAAACACTGTATAATCAGTGACTCTTCAGTTTAATATTACGGGTAATGGAGTCACTGATTACTAAACTTTTCATTCTGTCATGTGTCCTGCTTAGACGCGTCTGCCGCTCAATCCCCAAGAGAGAAGACTCAGGCCCTGAGTCAGAGTCAAGTGGGGAAAACCAGTTGAAAGTGTCTGTTGGTGGTTTAGAATTCGACACCAGCCAAGCAGGCCGACAGCGCCCTTTGCCAGCAACCATGGGAAACTTGTCCGGCTGCAAGGACAGTGTGGGGGAGTTAGGATAGCTACTGCTATCAATACTGCCTGGTGGCTCAGACGCGTTCTTATCGTTATCTACACTGCGATATTCCTTTTCTGGCAACTGTGTCTGAAGCCGCAAGAAGGAGAGAACAGCAACTGTAGTACGACATGCTACTTAGCTTATGACTGGTCGAAGTAGTTGAGAGACTCCTCTTTTGTCCAATAGTGTCCTGGGGTAGACACTCCTTTTCGAAGCTGAAGTTTCCAAAGTAGTTTTCCAAGGCGGAAACTCCTTGTGTCCAAAAACAGCGTCCCGAGGTGAAAACAAACCTGAATACGTTTGTGTAAATGTGTGTGTGGCTATGTTTGTGCATGTGTGGGAGAATCTGTGTGTATGTTTGTGTGTGTGAAATATGTGTTTCCTAATGGTTTGATTTTATGTCCAATTAATATTTTCTAAAAACACTTACCCCATCCAGGTAAGCCCCAATTAGAAAAAAATATATAGAAAATAGACACTTAGGCTTAGAATATTATTACAAAATGTATTTCGAATTATAGCAAGTAATAACATGTATATTAAAGTTAACATGTAAAAACATTAAGGTTGTAATGGAATTAAGGTTAATTATTTCATAAATTACAAGTTTTAGGTCAACAATATACAAACATGATCTTTAGAACACCTACACACTAAACACTCCTGGGTTATTTCTTCAACCCAGTTTCTGGGTAATTTGTGTTGGGTAAAAATTATGGGTTATTTTTTCAGCAGGTATCCATTTTCTGGGTTATAGGGCTAATACTTTGACACAATTTTGGGACAACCCTACAACCCATGTCCTGGGTTGTAGGGTTGTCTTTCTCTCTCTAATGTATTTTTAGTTGGAGGTTTTTTTGGGGGAGTTATTATGTTATCATGTCAACATAGTTTATAATATGAACAATCACCCTTGTGTGTTATGCACATTATAATAAAAAGTGTCACCATTTGTAGGAGAAATAAAGTGACACACCCTCTAAACATGGATAGATTAACTAAGAAATAGAATAAATAAGTTTGTATATTACATCCTTGCTCCTAAAACATACACATCAGTCTGCCAAAAGAAGTGGAAGAAGAAACACCTCCTTCCCTCTATACCCCCGTAGAAGAATGCCCTCCCCCCGCAGTTGCGTACCTTTCAATTATTTGTATAGGGAGAATTAAATAACATTTAAAAGCTACCAATCAAAACCTGCCAATCACTTTGAAAGAAGGATGATCAGATCCTTTTGCAATAATGGTCAACAATTCCTTTAAATGTAGTACAAGTTTGTAATTCAGTGAAATCATATCAAATTAATTATTTGGAATTTCTCAAAACATATCCATTTCATTCTCTACCTACTGACACAAGCAATAACATCCCAGACACAGGCTGTTAAAATCCTAGTTTATATGGTATCTGTAATGTTCACTCCTCTGTAAATGAACAAACTCTCAAAAGTTAAAAAATGAACAATAATGTTTATACTCTCATAGGAAATTAGTCAATCAATGGAAGCCAAAGATGAAACAAACTATGCATGGGTCAGGCCATATAATGTATGGGCTAAGCTACATGGGAAAGAAAAACCATGCAATGTATGGGCTAAGGTACATGGGATAATCCAAGACAGAATCTCAACAAGCAATACAGGGGTCAGTCCAGAATAACAATCCAAGATATTGTGGGCAAAGGTACAACGCTAAATCCAAGGCAGAGTAATCCAAAATTCAAGCAGAGGTCAGACCAGAACAATAACATAGAAATTAGAATGCTCAGTAAATAAGAAAACAGTACTTACAATACCTCGCGAAGAGGCAATGGTGCGTGTGTGTCATATATAGGACTGGGTGAGAGTAGGTGAATGGAATTTGGTTGATTGAGTCCAGGTTATAGGAAATATAGTTCTGAGGAGGCAAGACCAGGGAAGCTATAGTTCACAGGGAAGATGAACTGGGGAATGGGAATTGTAGTTCTGGGCAAACTAGGAAGGGGAAGATATAGTTCTCTGGGAAGAGGAACTGAGAAACGTTACAGAAACTTCCCCCAAGGCGCAGCTCCAGAGGCACCAAACAGGAACACGCCACCGGACACCAGGTGACAGAAGACCCAGGAAGGAGACCGTAGCGGCAGAAACCAATCGCGCTGGGACAGGGGCAGGCAAATATTACACTATTAAAACATGTACACCACTATTACAACATTATTACAACACTATTACAACATCATTACAAAATGTATAACACTTTTACAACACTTTTACAACACTTTTACAACACTTTTACAACACTTTTACAACACTTTTACAACACTTACCACACTATTACACACTATTACAACACTATTAAAACACGTACAAAACTATTACAACACTATTACAATGATATTACAACATATATAACAATATTACAACACTATTACAATGTTATTACAACATGTACAACACTATTACAACACTATTACAACACTATTACAACACTATTACAACACTATTACAACACTATTACAACCCTATTACCACACTTACCACACTTACCACAGTATTACAACACTATTACACCACTATTACAACACTATTACAACACTTACCACACTATTATACACTATTACAACACTTATACACTATTACAACATGTACAACACTATTTCAATACTATTACAACATTATCACAACACTTACCACACTATAACAACACTATTACAACATGTACATCACTATTACAACACTATTACAACACTTACTACACTAGTACAACAGTATTACAACACTATTATAACATGTACAACACTATTACAACATTATTACAACACTATTACAAAATTTACCACACTATTATACACTATTACAACACTATTACAACATGTACAACACTATTACAACACTATTACAGTGTGATTACAACATGTACAACACTATTACAACACTATTAGAACATGTACACCTCTATTACAACACTATTACAATTACAACATTATTACAACACTTACCACACTATAACAACACTATTACAAGATGTACAACACTATTACAATACTATTACAACACTTACCACACTATTACAACAGTATTACATCACTATTATAACATGTACAACACCATTACAACACTATTACAATGGTATTACAACATGTACAACACTATTACAACATTATTACAACACTTACAACACTATAACAACACTATTACAACACTATTACAACCCTATTACAACATTTACCACACTATTACACAGTATTACACATGTACAACCCTATTACAACACTATTACAATGCTATTACAACATGTACAACACTATTACAACAATATTACACACTTTCACACACTATTACATCACTATTAAAACACGTACAACACTATTACAACACTTTTACAACACTATTACAACACTTACCACACTATTACAACACTATTACAACTTAATTACAACATCTACAACACTATTGCAACACTATTACAACACTATTACAACACTATTACAACACTATTACAATACTTACCACATTATTACACACTATTACAATGCTATTACAACACTATTACAACACTATTACAATGTTATTACAACACTATTACAATGTTATTACAACACTATTACAACACTATTACAACACTATTACAACACTATTACAACACTATTACAACATGTACAACACTATTACAACAATATTACACACTTTCACACACTATTACATCACTATTAAAACACGTACAACACTATTACAACGTTTTTACAACACTATTACAACACTTACCACACTATTACCACACTATTACAACTTTATTACAACATCTACAACACTATTGCAACACTATTACAACACTATAACAACATTTACCACATTATCACACACTATTACAACACTACTACAACCTTATTACAACCTTATTACAACACTATTATAACACTTACAAGACTATTACAACACTTATACAACACTATTACAACACCATAACAAAATGTATAACACTATTAAAACACTATTAAAACACTATTAAAACACTATTACAACACTATTACAACACTATTACAACACTATTACAACCATATTACAACATGTACAACACTATTAGATATTGATAGCATGTTGCTAGCATGTTTTAACAAGATATTAGTATAATTAGCATGATGTTAGCTTAATAAACCTATTGCTAGCATGATGCTAGCATGATAAACATGTTGCTACCATGATGCTAACATGTTTTTAGTAAGATATTAGCATGGTTAGCATGATGTTAGCTTAATAAACCTGTTGCTAGCATGATGCTAGCATGATAAACATGTTGCTACCATGATGCTATTATAATATATATGTTGTTTACATGATGCTATCATGTTTTTAATAAGATATTAGAATGATTAACATGATGCTAACATTATACTAGCATGTTTTTAGCAAGATATTAGCATGATTTTCATGATGCTAACATAATGCTAGCATGTTTTTAGCAAGATATTAGCATGATTTTCATGATAATAGCATGGTTTTAGTAAGATATTAGCATGATTACCATAATGCTAATATTATACTTGCATGATGCTAGCATTATTAACATGTTACTAGCATGATGCTAGCATAATATACTCTGCTGTGGTGTTGGGTCTCATATGCTGTTTGGTGTGCCATGGTTTTGGCTGTAGTAGGTTGTTGGTTTTGTATTGGCTGTGATGTTTGGTGGGCGGTGGTGTTAGGTAAAAAGCTTGGTGTTGGTAATGCTATGGTGTAGTGTTAGGTGGTGTGTTTCATTTACTACTGTGTGTGGTAAGGCTGTGTTGCTGTTGAGTTGTACACTTGAACACTTATATTGTTAACACCAATAGTACTAGGTTGACAATCTATTAAAGTGCAGTGTCATGTTAATTAATCAGTGGCCTTGTTTATAACTCCCCAGTTATAACCCTTTGATCTTGTTTTTAATTAAACCCTTTGATCTCTTAACGAGCTCCTGTGATGTGTCACACAATATTGCTATTAAAAATCTCTTCAATGTTAGTATAATTGTGAAGGTATAGCTGTCTTCACATGGCTGTAGTTTCAAAACTATACATCCCACAGCTTAGAAACTTATATCGTTGGAATCCGAAGAACCAGGCCGACATTTTGATATATAATATGTCTATTAAACCCTAAAACTGTAGACACAGTGACAACTTAGAAATAGGGTTCATTTTTAAAGCTGTTAATGTGCCTGTTTCAATGAATGTCTATGGAGAATGTGAGATCCAAACAAATTGTCATAGTGTAAAAACTATTATGTTTACGGCAGTTTAGAAATTGTTTGAAGATTAGGCAGGTAAGAGCTGCCTCCACTCTAGCTCCACTCTAGCTAGTCCATTCATTCCTATTGTACGATTTTTTCGCTACAAAAACGGTAATAGAAGAAGAACCGTTTTATGAAACCTTCCACAAAACGGTACAAATGTGAAGGGGAACAAGCCGCACGTGTCGGTACCTGACAGTGAATGTAGTGTCAAAACTCTGGGAGTAGTGTTACTTTTAAGAATTTCTCCATTCATTCCTATGGGACTTTTTTAAATGCTAATATTTCAAAAAACGCTTTACGAAATCTTTCACAACTTGACAAGAATGTGAAGGGGAACAAGCCGCACATTTCAGTACCTTACTTGTATTTTTAGTATAAAAACTCTGGGAGCAGTAGCGGCCGGAAAATTCAGGCCAATAATTTCTATGAGATTTTTTTGCCAAGAAAACGGTAATATTTCACAAATCGTTTTACGAAACCTTTCACAAAACAATTGCAACTCGATCAAGATCGAGCAGCATGTTTTGGTACATTACTCTATATATCGATTTTTGAAGCTCTGGGAGGAGTAGGGGGGCAAATTTTGGCTATAAGTTTAATAATAATAACTAGAATAGGTACAATTTCTGGGGAAATTGTGTGAAGTGTTCTTGCCGCCACTAGTAGCATGATTAGCTTCTTATAGCATAGATCATTAGATAACAATAAAGACCAGTAGAGGCTATAGAGACCAGTATAGATCAGTAGATATCAGTGAATACCAGTAGAGACCAGTACAGACCAGTACACGTCAGTAGATATCAGTAGATATCAGTAAAGACCAGTACAGATCAGTAGATATCACAGAAGACCAGTAGAGACCATAGAGACCAGTGAAGACCAGTAGAGACCAGAAGAGACCGTAGAGACCAGTACAGATCAGTAGATATTAGTGAAGACCAGTAGAGACCAGTACAGATCAGTAGATATCAGTAAAGACCAGAAGAGACCGTAGAGACCAGTATAGATCAGTAGATATCAGTGAAGACCAGTAGAGACCAGTACAGATCAGTAGATATCAGTAAAGACCAGAAGAGACCTTAGAGACCAGTATAGATCAGTAGATATCAGTGAAGACCAGTAGAGACCAGTATAGATCAGTAGATATATGTAAAGACCAGTAGAGGCTAAAGAGACCAGTACAGATCAGCAGATATCAGTAAAGACCAGTAGAGACCAGTATAGATCATTAGATATCAGTAAAGACCAGTACAGACCAGTACAGATCAGTAGATATCAGTGAAGACCAGTAGAGACCGTAGAGACCAGTACAGATCAGTAGATATCAGTAAAGACCAGTAGAGACCATAGAGACCAGTACACATCAGTAGATATCAGTGAAGACCAGTAGAGACAATAGAGACCAGTACAGATCAGTATATATCAGTGAAGACCA
>JACXGM010023755.1:5637-16146 GCA_016801145.1 Umbra pygmaea
GAGAGAGAGAGAGAGAGAGAGAGAGAGAGAGAGAGAGAGAGAGAGAGAGAGAGAGAGAGAGAGAGAGAGAGAGAGAGAGAGAGAGAGAGAGAGAGAGAGAGATCTTCCTCACATCATCCAACTTGTGGGAATTGGCCTATTAGAACTACAGTACTGTACATGTAAAAGTTTCTGAGCAAGGAATATGCAGCATATACATATGATGGTATCATTTGAAAGGTTTTACAGGGTGTAACGATACACCTAACACACATTACAGTATGTATTGCAGTTTGAGGGTGATGGTACATTTTCCATACAGTACATTGCAAAACAATAATTGGAAATAGTTATAAAAAATCTGTTTTTATTTTAATTGGGAAAAGATGGGTGCAAATCACAGCTATGAACACACCTATTGCTCTTCTATGGATATTTATATTGCCTGATCACATTATACTGAAAAGAGCGGCTTGAGTACAGTGAGGAGATAAAAAAATTGTTTCCACAACTGCATCTGCAATCGAAAGACTAAATGGACAAAGTAACATTGTGAAGCTCGCAACTGAACCTACAATTTAGAAAAATCTTTTGTAACATATAGTTTTCTCATGTGTCGTCCAGGGCACTTAGCGCAAACCCTCTAGGTTCAGATCACTGGGGACCACAATCACCAGACTGAAAGATTTGGTCAATACTTAGTCAAAATTAGTTTAAGATTTGTAAGTAGAACATCGACTTTAAGGTAAGAGGCAACAGAAGATTTGGTCAACACCCCTCCCCCAATATATAAACCAGGAGGGTAGCTTGGCTACATTACCCAAGCAGATCTCACAGCAAACAAAACATAACAATTTGTTGCCAGAATAGATAACAAAGCAATTTCATACCCCAAAAAATGGCACGGCAATGCAAGGCCTATATATACATCACAGCAATTCAAGGAATAATATATAGTACACAATTCAGTGACTAAATACATCACAGCAATTCAAGAGATAATATATATCATGACATTGATATGTTGGGTAGTGAAAAAAGCTAGCTTTCTTTTTTTGTTAACTTTTTTGTTAACAATTTTTTTTTTTGAAAATACAATTTTGTTGAGCAAACCTCTAGTTTTTAACCAAAACAAATTAGAGGTATATTATCATATACCCTTTATTTCCCCGCATTCTGTAGCATAGGTACTTTTTTATTTTTTGTGGATTAAGGTCTAAACCGCTGGCAGCTAAAGTGAGTACACCCCTAAGTGGAAATGTCCAATGTCCAAATTTGCCATTTTCCCTCCCTGGTCTCAGGTGTGAATGGGGAGCAGGTGTGTTATATTTGGTGTTATTACTCTCAAACTCCATCACATTGGTCACTGGAAGTTCAACATGGCACCTCATGGCAAAGAACTGTCTGAGGTACTAAAAAAATAATTGTTGCTCTACATAAAGATGCCCTAGGCTATAAGAAGATTGCCAAGACCCTGAAACTGAGCTGCAGCACGGTGGCCAAGACCATACATCAGATTAACAGGCCCCAATCAGAACAGGCCTTGTTATGGTCGACCAAAGAAGTTGAGTGCACCTGCTCGGTGTTATATTCAGAGGTTGTCTTTGGGAAATAGATGAATGAATACTTCAGCCTGTCAGTGCTCAGACCATACGTTGGACACTGCATCAAATTGGTCTGTATGGCTGTCATCCCAGAAGGAAGACTTTTCTAAAGACGATGCACAAGAAAGCCAGCAAACACTTTGCTAAAGACAAGCTGACTATTGACATGGATTACTGGAACCATGTCCTGTGGTCTGATGAGACCAAGATAAACTTATTTGGTTCAGATGGTGTCAAGCATGTGTGGCGGCAACGTGGTAAGGAGTACAAACACGTGTGTCTTTGCCAGTCAAGCATGGTCATGCATGATGGTGGGAGTGTTATGGTTTGGGCCTGCATGAGTGCCGCCGGCACTGGGGAGCTACAGCTCATTGAGGGAACCACAAATGACAAAATGTACTGTGACATACTGAGGCAGAGCACGATCCCCTCCCTTCAGAGACTAGGCCGCAGGGCAGTATTCCAACCTCATAACGACCCCAAACACACATCCAAGTTGACCACTGCCTTGCTAAAGAAGCTGAGGGTAAAGGTGATGGACGGGCCAAGCATGTCTCCAGACCTAAACCCTATTGAACAACTGTGGGGCATCCTTAAATGGAAGGTGGAGGAGCGCAAGGTCTCTTACATCCTCCAGCTCTGTGATGTCATCATGTAGGAGTAGAAGAGGACTCCAGTGGCAACCTGTAAAACTCTGGTGACCTCCATGCCCAAGAGCGTTAATGTAGTCCTTTGGGCCCAATTTTGACATTTTCACTTAGGGGTGTACTCACATTGTTGCCAACGGTTTAGACCTTAATGGCTGTACACTCACTACTACTACATTTCTTCAGTGTTGTCACGTGAAAAGTTATAGTCATAAATTTACAAAAATGTGAGGGGTGTACTAACTTTTGTGAGATTTTATATATGTTATATTAAAGATGGGGGGGGTTAGTGTTTTACTATGCTGCTCGTCTTTTTTAAGCTGTACAGCTGGTCAAAGTTGCAACAAAATTTGTCTTTCAAATTAAGACTGCGGTTAAAAAAACATAATTGAAATTTAATTAGCATATTTTTATTTCTGAGATGATCTGCTGTAATATTAACACACAGTAACAATGATGTAAATATAAAGTATTTTACAGGGAACATGGCTGCCAGTAAATTACTGTATCTAAAAAACATGCAGAAATGAGCTGTATTATTGAAATACATTAATGATCTGTAATCCTGTTCACAGCAACAAGGCTCTAAATAAAGAACACTTGACTGGCAACTCTGAGGCCAGCATATTAGAGGGAAAGTCTATGATGGGCATGCAGTCTAAGAAAAGTTCAATTCCCTTTACTGGCAAGATTGACACTGAACTTGCTAATGACTTGAACATTTTTTATAATCGTTGTAATAGTTGTGATTTTAGCCAGGAACCTTCTGTGTATAAACAAACTTGCCCAGAGCAGAACGAGATACATGAGATACACTAAAGCACCAAAATCACTCAATGACTGTAGGCCTGTGGCACTTCTCTCATAATGTGGTCAGGGGTGTTGAAGATGCCACAGGCACACTACTTAATATGGTCCTGGATAACCTGTATGGTTCTAATAATTTTGTACGATTGATTTTTTGTACACACAATGCAGATGTGTTATTGTTGTTTTATTGAGTCTGTTCTAACGTTCTCTTTTATTTGCTGGTTTGGGTCACTGTCTTTGAAAAATAGAAATAGATTGGGGGGAATTGTGAGATTGTGTAGTAAAATTCCAGGCAGAACTCTAAATGCTCTCTCTCAACTGTACAAAGTCAGAGCTACAAAGAAGGCCCAGTCAATCCTCAATGACCCTAGTCAACCGCTGTGCAGTGAATTCAAGTTACTTCCATCTGTTCGTATAATCTACCAAGATGTAGGACCAATAGATTTAAAAATGAATTTGTCCCTGCTGCTTTTGGTATCCTTAATAATATGAAGTATTTCTATGTTGTCGTTTATTTTGTAAATTGTTTGTTTGTTCTTTTGCAAGTTGACTGTGGTTTTCTAACAAAGATGAGGACACAATCACCAAGACTCAGCCTAAACATTGTAATGTTGATTTCATGTGAATTTCAATTTTAGTGTAGGCCTACTTTTCATTACATTTGTGCTTAATACTATGGTTTACATTTGTTAATATCATTTTGAAAAATGCATCATGGTGTCTGTGTGGTGCAGTAGGCAAGGTCGCTGCATTACTCAACAGTCTACGTCATGATAGTCACTGGAGCCAGACTATGGGTTCTCTGACTTTCCCCGGGCCTCATGCACGAGGCAGCGCAAAATTGGCTTAGTGCTGCCCGGGATTTGGGTTAGATAAGTGAGATTGTCTATCCTGCCACGTCGCTCTCTAGCGACTCCTTGTGTCCAGTTCATGTGCCTGTGGGTTCAATCGCAGAAGTATAGTTGGTGAACGTATCATCCTGTGCATGATCCATTAGGCTTCCGTGTTGGATTCGCAGTCTGAAAAGAATTGGCGGCTGGGCGACATGTGGTTGGATTAACCAATTGCACACCCTTCGCCATCCCACACATCTATCCAGGGAGTTGCAGAGCTGCTGACAAGGCAGGATTAGAGGGAATTGGGAGTGGTGAAAAATCGGGAAAAAAAATAAGAAAAATAATAATAATAAATATTGGGTGCGACATAAGACAAAAACGTAACAAGTGTTTGAGTGAGTGTAGGAAAGTGTGTCCAGTCACCTCTCTAAAGTGATCACAATAATTGTGATGCACTTTTATGACTAAAAGTAAGATTATTTCACTATGAGGTGAGTTATTTTCACTTGTTGCTGTGGCATTGAGGAATTAGAGCAAACTCAGTTTTACTTGTTTGGCTTGGAATACAACCCTGTAATTTGCAGTATTTCCCTCCAGCAAAAAAAAAATGTTGGAAAAGTTGGCCCCTTAGCAGGAGGCAATGGTCACATGCAGCGTTCAAGTTCAGAATGGCTGTCAGTCCAAAGATTTATCATCTGAGTAATGGATATTAAGGTATTCCAAGGTATCCCACAGTTTCTTAAAACACAAACACGTTCACAAACTGGAGTCACCTGGTCTAGACGGTAACCCAAGTGACACTGTGTTAACTCAAGTCAATAACCAGGAGGTTGAAGTACACTCCACATTTAACACAGATTTGCCTCATTGTCAGCTTGTCTACTGTACATGTTTAATGGTTCAAACTAGGGCTCATACTGAACATGTTAAATGGGTTTGTTAAATGGGTCATTTCAGGTCATTTCTAATATCTGCTCAATATTCTATGTAGATGATTTCAGATAATATCTAATGTCTATTCATAATTCTATGTAAGATGTTTGCAGTAAACTGTACACCTTCTGTAAACTTTACTCACCACAATTTACGATAGTACTATATTCTTTTAGTGAGCCTGGATGTCATCCTCATCCTCGACAGTAGTATAGTAATAACGCTCATGTGGCTCAGTGATGACGAAGCCTAGAGTGAAGCCTGTGGACTGAAGAGCTGTCATCACAAACCTGTAGACAGGGTCATTAAGTTAGCTCTGTCTTAAACTCACACTTAAACTTAGCTTATATCCCTGTCTCTCAATCGCTCTCTTTTTTATCTTTAACCTTCCACTCTACTCCCACTATCTTTCTCTCTGTCTTGTTTTCCGTCTTCTTGTCTCAAACTGATAACAGATACTGGACTATAATCTCATGATACATGTTTAAAGATGGTCAACTGAGCATTAGTTCCATGTATTCTTTTTAAAAGTAAAATACTTTTCTGACCATGTGGAGTCAAATATGAGGACCTCCTATCTACATCACTGGCTGTGGCAGTGGGTGGTCTTTGGGGTTCAATTCTCGGGCCAACCTTATTCTTTGTAAATGCTGTATATTTTCAATTGACATTCACCTGAACTAGATTATGTCCATACATGCCAGTGTCTGGTTAGACCACTCACTCTCATTCCAGACCCACCTCCATCATACAAATCTAATTGTTCACTAATAAAGCCTCCTCCCATGCTGCAAAACATTCTCTTGATTTTGACAATGCAATGTATTGGGCCACTGCTAACAGTCATCCTTATATATTAGAGTCAGGGGTCACCAATCCTGGTCCTGGAGATCAGTGGCAGCTGCTGGTCTTTCAAAGAGGGAAAGCTCTAAATTGTCAATTAAAACGTAAATTCTGCCCCTTTTTAAAAAAAAGCTCTGTGACCCTGTTGTACCAACTAGGCGTCTTTTCCAGTGACTTCACCAGTGTCCTCTCAATGGCCAGCAGAGCTAGGCTGCTTAAACGGCATTGGCCAATTGTGTTACGGGTGTAGGACTTGAGCCACTTTAAACAGGAGAAGCTCCCTTCTACACCTGCAGATGTAGCTCCAATTGTTGCCACTAATAAGAGCAGTTTGTAAAGCTGAGGCATTACACTGTCCAACTCTATGGCTTTAAGGAACACCAAGTAATCACACAGCTTTCCCGTTACCCTGCAAGTCCTGATCTGAAGGACTTGAAGTTCAGATTTCAGCCCCCCTGAATCAAAGTGATGTTCAGGACACTTTGGAATGCCTCCTCTGGAAACACTTGACTCATGGCATCAAATTTCCCTGGATTCACTAAATTCAAGAAGAGCATACTTCACAAATTTGAAAAACATTGAGGAATCTGCTCCAAGATGTTATCAAGGATGGCCATGTACAGATTTCTGTAGCACTCTTGGGGATCCTGCAATGGGGTCAGACTGCGCTTCCTCATGGGCTCATCTTGTGGGTCTGATGTGGGATCTGCTGCTTTGGTATAAACAGCTTGGAAAGCTGAAACAATCGATCTAACAAAACAATATTAAACTCAAAAGAGGAAATGTGGGAATTAAGTTGAACTGAAACAAGGAATGTGGTGTATAATTGTATGAAATGTATGATGAAAATTGGCTAGCAATTTCGTCAAGCAAATACCAAGAAAAAGGTTGCAGCAGTGTCTTTCGACTACACTTGCAAAATCTTCGAATAGCTTTGGTGACATTTTATAGTACAAAATCGCTGTCAATCAAAAGTATATGCAATCTTTCCACAGACACCACCAGAGATGCTGAGCGTTTGTGG
This sequence comes from Umbra pygmaea, assembly GCA_016801145.1. Classification (NCBI taxonomy): domain Eukaryota; kingdom Metazoa; phylum Chordata; class Actinopteri; order Esociformes; family Umbridae; genus Umbra; species Umbra pygmaea. The sequence goes on from JACXGM010023755.1 coordinate 12,314, forward strand.
GTGGGACATAATGGCAGCATTTATCCAATGACTGTCTAGTTTCAAAGCACTGAAAAAAAAAACATTTCAAAGGAGCCCCATGGATGCAAGGCTTCATCAGGGAAATCACTGTGATGCTACGGGAATGTATGAGAAGGAAATTGTGTCAGTTGACCTGCTATATGTAGCTGATTCTAAACAAACTCATCTTCGAGATGAACATGTTAAATGCATTTTTTGTCAATAAGATGTTAACACAATAGCACATATTTGACCATAAATGTATTCTTAAAGAAATCGCACCTGTGATCAGGGATTATATTACTTGCCCCCATTGCTCCCTGTGAACTGAATATAGTTGTAGAATGATTCACCAGAACATATTAACAATAATTTGATATAAGGAACAATGTTGACTTTTGTGACACCACACTCTCAGTTTTTACATGACAATACATACAATCTACATAAAGTTATACAAAATCAAGCCAGTACAATTCATATAAAAATTCTAAAAATAATTTACATGTTTGTCTCCGACATAAAATTGGGTCCCACTATAATGGTTAACAACATGTTTTAAAATGTATTTACATTTTGTTTTCAACAGTGATATCTCCCTGCTTAAACCCTTCTCCCTTGAACCACCAATCCACCCTCCTTACCTCACCCAAGGCATTCGGAACTGAACCCCCTGGTCATCTACGCTCCTTAACTCATCCATGGCATCCTGAACAGAACCACCTGGTCATCCACCCTCCTTACCTCACCCATGGTATCCTGAACTGAACCACCTGGTCATCCACCTCCTTACCTCACCCATGGCATTCTGAACAGAACCCCTTTGTCATCCACCCTCCTTACCTCACCCATGGCATTCTGAACAGAACCCCTTGGTCATCCACCCTCCATACCTCACCCATGGCATTCTGAACAGAACCCCTTTGTCATCCACCCTCCTTACCTCACCCATGGCATTCTGAACAGAACCCCTTGGTCATCCACCCTCCTTACCTCACCCATGGCATTCTGAACTGAAACCCCTGGTCATCCACCCTCCTTACCTCACCCATGGCATTCTGAACTGAAACCCCTGGTCATCCACCCTCCTTACCTCACCCCTCACTGGAAGAATTTTCAATGCACCAACAGCATCCATAAAGATTGACCCTGATGTGATTTTTCCCTTCTTAACATTGTAAGTAGTCTTCTTATTTGACTATATGACAGCATGACTGTTTAATCTAACTGCACATTTTTAGATGTATGTTTCTAGAGTAAAGCCTGTCCTACTCTGAGGGAAAGAGTGGAGTTGGTTTCTAACTTATCTATGATAAGCAATGATTGCCTACCATTACACCCAATACATACAACCCACTCCATAATGGATTTTACTCATAAAGGCTTTCAATAAGTGTTTCAGTAATAAGTCCTTGGCTGTCTGTGTGGTTGACAACTAAACCACGAGTCTCCCATCCTCCTCAACTTTTTTAGACACCAGCCTCTAATGAATCACACAAACATGACAACTCCACATACTGTATGCCCTTGTTTTTAGTTGTACCAATAAACAGGAAGAACAAATAAGTGGAATACATTAAGCAAAACTAAAATAAAAGATTCTGAATCAAATACATCACTGGTAAAGGAGCAGGGCTGCTGGCACTGGGAGAGCAGGCGGAGCCGCCGACACTTGCAGAGAGGGTGGAGATGCGGGCACTGGTAGCGGGGTGGAGCATCTAATGCTCGGAGATGGAGTGGAGCTGACACCACTGCTAGTGGGGATGGAGCCACCTGCACCAGTAGAGGGGCTGGAGCCACTGGCACAGGCAAAAAGTGTGGAACCACTGGCGTAGGGGGCAGAGCCGGTGGCATTTGTGCAGGGGGTGGAGCCTTTTACGGTCGGTCATTCTGTCACAATGTAGCAGAAGGGAGTAGACAGGAGGGATGTGCGAAAGTCCAAATTAAGTTTTTAATAACAAAAGAAACAGACTTCAAGGAGTCAAACCCAAACACAGAATGTCGCACAGGCTTCACCTGGCACAAACTGCCAGTAACCTAAAATCTCTGGCTGTACAATAAAGACGTGCTATGCTGCAATGGATCACACACATTAGGAAACAATGACTGACAGGGAATGTACAAACAGAGGGACCTTAAATACAGACACTAATAATGGGTTGAATACTGGCTGTGAATAGTTAACAAACAATTAAGACAATCCATTGGTCAAAATTTATGTAATGATGAACTGTCCTGGATTAAACAGAAAATGAGGAACAGATTCGGTGACTGTGCTCCCTCTGCCATCGATAGAAACCATGACACTAACAAATTTGGTTACAGCCACGTCAGGTGTTTCAGTTTGTGTAATAATCTGTGCTTCCTCATATATAACAGTTAGATAGCTAGACTACATTAGGTTACAGTGGAGTAGAGCTGGCCTAGCAACCCAATGCTTACAGTGCCTTCCATATGTATTCACCCCCCTTTGACACTTCCATATATTGTATTGTGACAACCTGGATTGAAATAGGTTTGAATTGGAATTTTTACCATTTGTTTTATATAACATACCTAACAGTTTAAGGGTGCCAAAAAGATAAAGATAAATAAAAAATTGACATTTGTTGGTAACACCAAATTATTCCCCCCCATTGCTATGAAACCCATACATAAGCTCTGGTGCAACCAGTTGCCCTCAGAACTCAAGTATGTAAGTGAATGGTGTACAGTGAACCCTCGCTATATCGCGGTTCACCTTTCACGGTCTCGTTGCTTCACGGATTTGCAGGATGCAGCGGCTCAATCAGAAGAGCAGTGAAATACACGTGAGTCACTATTTGTCCTACTGTACTTTGTGTTTTTTTTTCATAATCATTTCTCTCCCGTTTTAATCCAATGACTCGGGTCGCGGTGGGGCTGTGCTGATCTCCACTATTTGAAGCCTTCAGTTCGTATTGATGATTAAAAATATTATTTTACAGTACAGTAGTTATTTGTAAAAAAAACATTTATACAGTACTTTCATTTGTTAAACAAATGCTTGGGCCTGTAAATAGTTTTTGTTCTTTGGTTTCAATGTATTACGGAGTATTTCATTGTATAATAATTATAAAAAAATAAAGGTTACTACTTCACGGATTTAGCCTATCACAGGTTCTTTTTGGAACGTAACCCCCGCGAAAAACGAGGATTCACTGTATACCTGTGTGTAATTAATGTGTCACATGACCTCAAAATAAATACATCTGTTTTCTGGAAGGCCCCAGATTTTGTTTGAGGGCATTTGTAGACAAACTTGAAGACAAACTTGAAGGAGCTATCAAAACAAGTCTGGGATAATGTTCTGGAATGCACCAATCAGGGTTGAGTTATAAAAACATTTCCCAAACATTGAACATCCCCGGACCACCATTAAATACATTATTATTAATAAATGAAAAGAATACTGCACAATCGCGACTTCCTGGAAAAGGCTGTCTACCAAATCTCAGTGACCGGGTAAGGAGGGAAATTAGTCAGAGAAGCAACCAAGAGGCCAATGGTAACTCTTCCTATCTCTCTGATAGACAATTCTACATCTCGGTACAAGATTTTCTTTCACCTACTGTCCCCCTGAAGCAAGGTGTCCCCCAGGGATCCGTTCTCGGGACATTATTATTCATAATTTACATATTACCTCTTGGTCAGATTTTCCACCGTCATGGTTTTAACTATCATTTTTATGCTGATGACATCCAATTATATTCCATCTGTACACCTGCTCTATCGATCACAACTGACAAAATCTCTGCCTGTGTGCATGAAATAAAAGATTGGCTTCACTCAAATTTTCTAAAACTTAACATGGA
>JACXGM010023756.1:0-16046 GCA_016801145.1 Umbra pygmaea
GACCCCCCACACCTGTCACCCCTTCCTGTCCCATCCCCCCTTCCTGTCTCTGGACCCCCCCACCCCTTTAGCCACATCCTGCCCCCACCCCTGTCCCCCATTCCTGGCTCCACACCCCATGGTCTGGCTATGGTACCTTAAAAGGGCTTCCTGTGGTATAGCACCCTAAACTGAGCTGTCAAAAACTTTGATGACTGATTCCCCGGTCTCTTATAGGGTAGTTTGAAAAAAAATACCGTAAGGCCAACCCTCCTTGTGTGTGTAGGAGAACAGTAAGGGTGTGTGTGCGTGTGTATGTCTCTGTGTGTCTGTGTGTGTGATCCACCCCTCTGAGGACCAGTGTCTCTGGCAGCCATTTTCCCTCAAAGATAAGCTTCAGGTCTTTCTGATGTCTCCCTAGGCCACAAAAAATCCAGAACCTATGTATCTAACCATAGATTTTAAGTAATGTGATTATTTATCAACATACATTCTAAAACCCAAAATTATCCAACCCTTTCTCTAAAGGTTAGATTTCTCCTGCTACTTTAGAAGACAGTGTGTGTGCTAGAGGTGTCTAGAAGGCCCCCCTCACCTCCCTTTCAAAGGGGTTGTTCTGAGATCCCAGTGTGTCTACTGATTTTCTGTGGCTATATGTTTGCAAAAGCAAATGTTTGCGCATGTGTGTGTGAGAATTATTTGCTTCCTATCACTTTTGTTCCAAGGCAAGACATATTATCAACTTACTACAAGTAAACTTTTTAACTTACCTCATTCAGGGAGAATAGGGGGAGAATTCCAGGGATGTCTATAGAGGTATTTAACCCATTTATAAAAATAAGAATGGTACAAGCAAATTTAGTTGTTACAAAGCTCGAGATTAATGTTTGTCTAAACTCTCCTTTGTCTGTAATACAGTTACATACAATCTATGTGTATGTGTCTTTGTAAAAGGTTCATGCATTTTCCTACACGTAAGGTGTATCTAAGTATGTATGTTAAAAAAACATTGGTTTGTATGTATATAACATAGGTTAAACTCACTTTAGACTTGAATAAGTTTGTGTAAATGTGTGTGTGGCTTTGTTTGTGCATGTGTATGAGAAACATTTGCTTTCTATCGCTTTTGTTCCAAGTCAAGACATATTAACAACTTACTCCTGTACAACTTACCTCATTCAGAGAGAATAGGTGGAGAATTCCAGGGATGTCTATAAAGGTTTTTAACCCATTTAGAAAAAAGAATGGTACAAACAAATTTAGTTGGTACAGAGCTTGATTCAATGTTTCTCTAATCAGTTCCCTACAACCTAAAGTTCAGCTAAGTGTATTACAAGGTGTTGTCAAAAGCACAGGGGGTTCAGGCCTTTAGTTCAATTGGGCCATAAAACCATTTGCTTAGAGATCCAAATTGAATGTTTGCATTAACTAAAACCAGTAGTTGTTCATTCTCCCACAGAATTCTTCACAACAGTCAGTCTAAGCTGCTACATCATTTCAGATTTAGGTAGAACATGATGTTAATAAAACATTGTATTGTATAGGCAAATAACATTTTTGGTATTTTGATTTGTAAACACATATATCATTTTACAAAACAAATATAGAAAAATAGCCAAGCAACAGCTTACTTATGACAAGTGTACACCGATTTATTTAAACACATTTCCAACTTATACCCTCTATTTCAACTTTTTTGTATCTCTGTTGGAATTATAGGATCTATGACTTCTCTAGGGTGCAAGCAAAGATGCAATTCAACCTAGGGTCTGTGTGTGTGAGTGGATTGTGTTAACGACCCTCTTTTCTATGTTGTCAGTAACTATAGCTAGTTTAACAGTGCTTCAAAAAATCAGTGTAAATCCAAACTAGTAGTGTAAATTGTTTAAACCTGTTACATATTTTTTAAGACATTATTTGTAGAATTGTTATAATTTTAACTTGTCAGATCAGAATCTGACAGGTTCTAAGTACTTTTATAGGACAACCATTAATCTATGGAAAGCAATGTGTTTAGAAATCTTACCCCCCAGAGACTGAGTATACAACAAAGGTCTGTAGTACAGTGATGTCTGTTTGCAAAAGCAAACTTGTATGTGTGTCAAAGATCTATCAATTTGCAAAAGCAAATTTAGATGTGTGTTCTATGTAACTGGGTGTTTGTTGTTTACATCTGATTGTATGCATTGTCAAAAACTCTAAAAAGCATCGTCATTTATGACACGGATATGTTAAGGTATAGCATTAAAGTCTGAACAACATGTGTTTCTGTCAGGGTCCCATCTTAAAATAGAATACAGATATTTTGATCTAAACATATGTCAATAAGTATTTTCTAAATTAATTGAATCAGGAGTTTTACAGTGTGCAAATTATTTTATAAAATTACAATGTTACAAGTTTGAATTAGGATGTATTATTTTAGGTCAACCATATACAAATATGATCACTAGGGCCTACTACACACATAGACAGTCTATAGACATTTTTGAAATATATAGCCTATTTATTAAACATTCATACAATAGATAAATTAACTTTTAAACTACATAGGCTATGTTATACAATTACACTAGTAGTTTCATAACCCAAAAAACTGTGTTCGTTTGGGATACAAAAACCTGTTCTACAGAGGAGTTAAGTATAGAACGGTTATAGAAATAACTTTCTTACCACAGTTTAGCGTGTTTCGGTCATTTCACACTACAAAATGCTGATTATAACCTTTAAAAAAAGTTTGTGTTTCATTTCCCAAGACATCATAGTCCCAAAACGTTTTTCATACATCCAACACGGTTTACGAATACAATCTGCCAAGATTGCCAAAAGTAGCAGAGCGCTGTACATTTTCCAAAGTCTGTTTTCAGTTCAAACCGGTGAGAATTGAAGTATGCACTGTTTTCACAGTCTTTAAACATGTTTGTATACATTTATGGGATTCCGAACCTCAAAGTCTGTTATGGGGCGAACCTTCGTCTTCAGAAACTGATGAATGTCGCCACGGTAAGAATATCTTTGTTGGTTATTTTACAACAAATTAACAAATGTATGTTTTCAAATGACATTTCTGTTCTGCGAGAATATTTATATGAACTGTTTTCCTAAGTTAACTATAGATCTGTTTCATAACACCCATCTAGATGGCTATGTCACAAATGTAAGGTTTCATGCGTGTGTAGCGCAGCAAGAAGTTTTATATGGGAAGTTTAAAGTGAGGTTTTTAGCTCAGTGAGAAAAGGTGTTATGTTGCCTAATAGATCATTTACACTATAGTGTTTGAAATGGATTGGCTTAAGGCAAAGATATGTTAACAAAATGTGTGTGTTTTGTTAAAAAATAAATAAATTGAAGCAAATTTAAGAGCATGATAGATTACACCCGATTACGGATGGTATAGAAAAATAATTCGATTTCACATTAATAACAGACTTTTAAAATGCATTCTTCGCAAAACATGTAGTCTACATAGAGCCATGTTTGGTAGTTTATGGCATAGCTTTACGGACCGCCTCACAGCGGCGGTACAATTTGAAAATGGGCGATTGCCTCAAAGCGATATGAAGACGTGAATTATACACAAGTGCAGATTTTCTGTAATACGAAAAGGATAGTGAGTTACAAACAGTTTGATTAACATAGGATCTATCGTTTTTTTACAAAGAAATTAACAAAAGTATGTTTTCCAATTACATTTCTGTTCTGCGAGAATATTTATATGAACTGTTTTCTTAAGCTAACTATAGATCTGTTTCATAACACACGTTTAGCTGACTATTTTCTGTCGCAAATGTAAGGTTTCATGCGTGTTTAGCGCAGCAAGAAGATTTATATGGAAAGTTTAAGAAAAGTTAGGTTTTTAGCTCCGTAAGAGAAAAGGTGTTATGGTGCCTCATAGATCCATAACACTATAGCGTTTGAAATGAATTGGGTTTAGGCAAAGATATCTTAACAAAATGTGCGTGTTTTGATACACAATCTAAATTAAAACAAATATAAGAGCAATGAAACATAGTCTGTTTATATTAGATTACGGTTGTAATAGAAAAATAATTCGGTTTCACATTAACACCAGACTTTAAGTGAAAAAATAGGGTTTTGTTGGTCAGTTTGAAACATGGTATACCACAGGATGTTTCAAAACAAACTTATTTCAACTAATTGGTTTTGCATTATAGACCAAAGATGTTTTAGCCAGCAAAGTCCCAGTTCACATAGAGTTTTTTTTTCTAAAGTGTTTGATACGTACTTGTAGATATAAGATGCTAAAAAATTTTCTACTGAAAACAAAAAACAAAGAGTTTCTATGTTCATTTAGGAATAAAGGTTAGGTTATATCACCTTACAATAGTTTACTATGTAGTTTGTAAAAACAAAAACAAAAAAAACCAGCTATATTTTTATAAAATGCTTTAGAAATTATATTTTACTTACATTGAACGATAAATATGACATAACATATACTGAAATAATTTGTAAAAGATTTGTGTCTTTTTCAAGGGTCTAGAAAAATATACTCTATAGGTTTCCAACAACAGATTGTGATAGCAATGGATAAACTAAAGCAATGTTGCAGGCTTCTTGAACAAATAAAACACATTCTGACAACTTGTCCCTGTTTAGGGTGTAGTGTGACAAATACAGCTCATTCAAGGAGTAAGAAATGGCATACCCTGTGCTCTTGTTCCCTCCCACACATTTCCTTCATATTGTGAATCAGGTTTGAATAACGAGTTACAGAATCCAAACTTGTAATTTTTTAATAAAAAAATAATTATTTTAAATTATTTGAAGTCTTAAATAAGGTTTAAAACTTAGACACCTAGGTATATTTTTTGATATACTTTTGTTGAACGTTCTAAACAACTTACGAGTTCCTAAACATCTTCTTAGCTAAAATCTTCAAGTTTGTAACATGTAAAACAAAAATGGGTCTATTTAAACTGTAGGACTTTCAGCCCAAGACAAATTATATCAATTTCAGGTTGAAACAATCTATGTTCAAAGATTAACAAAAGTGAAGCCCCTGAATTAGATCCTATAGGATTGGTTGTAAATTAAAACAGGGCGGGCCGATGAGGGGGTAGGAATTTTGTGTTTACCAGACATTTTTTTAAACAAGCGTTCTTTCAAAGCCCTTCAAGTCTTGGGTTCGATTTGTTTAAGCAATGATAATGGACATGAAGAGTAAAAAGGTATGGAGTGAAGTTCCTGGTTTCATATCACAGGATTTGACAAGTCAAATTTTTAGAGCTCCAGGATGTTTCAAAAACAGTATCAAAATAGGAGAAAATACTTTGTCATACAACTTCAACCCGCTGAGCTCAGCCGTAGAAATCTTCACAGATGAGCAAAAAACAGTTGAAGAGGATTTAAATAAGTGGAACATTTTTAGCCCACAGCTCGATATACAAGAATGGTTGTGTATTTGCAGAGCTCTATTCGAAGTAAAAGCAAATATTGTGAAAGGAAGACCTGGTTTTGCTGTGGAGAAGCAGGTTGATAGAGAAATTCTGAAAGCCATACGTGTTGAGAAGCCAATGAGTTTAACAGGGATTCACATTACACTATTTTTGGTTGCGTTAATTTCAATCCTGAAAATGCTACAAAGACTCTAAATACAATGAGATATACTGATGCGGATAAGAAAGTCAATTATTTCATACCAATATTTTCCTTTCCAGTGTTTGAATGGTTTAATGTAGTTTGTTTTATATATAAAATCCACAATCTATTCAAACATCATAAGCAGCTACACAGATGGTATCTGTTAAATAAGAGACTCCTGGATGTTTGTCCAAAAATTTACTAGACTTTTCAATTTGAAAGGTCATCTTAAAGTTGTTAACTACAACCAAGAGAGCACTGTCGATGTTCATGAAATTGTTTAACATTTCCATGCCCAGCCAGTGAGGTTGGCGGTTACAGGACTAATGAACTGAGTAATGGACTCATTTACATGGTTTGTGTATTTGTGTAGGTCTTTGTTTATATTCATATGCATTGCATGGTAGTTTTGTTGTGTTCAGTAAAATATATGTAATATCCCTTTAAGTTCTATTGGCAGCTCCTCCAGTCAAGCAGGTCCTGATTGATATTACGTTCAGCTGTGTATCTAGGGTTTGTTCCCTAGTATAAAGTGACTGCTTGACTGGCGAGAGCTGTCGGTCATTGCTATTGTAATTCTGTTGTGTGGATTTACGTTTGGTACAGAAGATCCGGAAGCCACTTGATTACTGCACGTTGTGAGAAGTGAGTCGCGTGAAAGTGTGTTATACTTAGCGTTATATATACATGTTAGCCACCAGTTTCGTGCCACTGTTTGAAAGAGCACGTAGGCTAGGTCGTGTATCCTTTGTATCCTCTTACTCAGCATGTACCCTGCAACGTGTGCTATGTATTCGTAATCCGGATTGTTACTATTAAATCTACGAACCATCCACCTGCTGCGGCCTCTCTCCTTCCTCATCCACACAAATCATGACAAACATTTGTGCAATTGTTAATTGTCAGCTTTAGTTGTATTCAATGTTTTTGTATTCATTGTTTTAAACCTTCTAATCCTAACGCTATTATGCTTCAGATGTGTTAACATAAAAAACTTGTTTGAATTATACTTTGAGTTCTAATGTCTTTTGTTCACTTGAGTGATTAAAAAGATTTCACAAATCATTAATAGTTTGACTTTTTAATGTTTTCACAGAAGTGTATACATTTACAATTTTAAAAACATTTACAAATGTTGTAACAGTCTGTAGAAGGTAGATGGCGTTTTGATGATGTTGCTTGGATCGGTCAGTCGAATGTTCCACATCCGCAGTCGCATTCTAGCGTTCTATCATCCCGTAAGAGTCATAGCATTTCATGCCTTTCATCGCTTCAAACATTGCGTCTATTCTGCTTGCTATGGTTGGTTCTGGACCAAAACAATACAAATTACGATAAATATTCCACTTCTTAGCTGTAAACTCCATATTTTCTGTTTCACCTTGTACAAAGGATTCACCTGCTTCGAATGTATAAAATAGTACAGATCATTTTAAAGGGTTAAAAATGTAGCCATTTGTACATCCATCGTCCAGCTTCCACTCGTGTGTCAACATGTCATCGTGTAGTTGATGATTCCGTGTTAAGCTCTGCGTTGATTTCTTCGGAGACACAACTGTCACGTCGTCCGAAACACGTTTCTCTGCAGATTTCAGCATTGTTTCAGTCACAAAGTTGTTTGTTACAGGGTACACAAATTCAAACAAGTCTGAATGTTGGCTACATAGATCTGAGCGGTTTAAATACACTAAAACCATTCGGTGTCCAACCCACAAATGCCAATTTTTTACAACCTAAAGCCCCTTTTGTTTTTAAATTTATTTTGGATTATTTCTAGTTACGCCGTTTCTCTGTGAAAGGTTGTACACGGTGGTGATGATTATATTTGGGGTATGGAATACTTGCTCAAGTATTTTCTCCACTTGGGACAAACTCAGTCAATTATAGTTTTTCTCGATTGGTTACACACATTTTCTGAAAGCATGCCTCATACTCTCAGAACTCTACACACTTTTTTCAAAATACTACACACAATTCTCAGCATTTGGCACAATGAATCTCTTGTTTTCACAAGGAACACACAAATTAACGGTAACAAATATATTTCATTCTTTCCACAAAAAACAATCTACGCAGCAGTGTAAATCCCAAACAACACAAAGTTGCACATAAAGTAGTCTATATGCAAAACAACAGAAAAATGTACTGTATACAGTTACAGTAAAACAAATAAACAATTTTCCCAAAGATTTTACAACACACTTATGTACTGTCTGTAGTAAGTGTAACACTGAACAATAAAAAGGCAAAGTCATAATGATGCATGGAGTAGGAGTATTTTGAAAAAAGTGTGTAGAGTTCTGAGAGTCCCTGTGCTGGGGCCATGCCTCGGTGTGTCGGCTGTGCTGGAGTCTGGAGGTCTGCAACCAGGGCATGATGGAGAGGGGGCAGCATCAGCTGGATGTCAGAAAAGGGGCCTGTGGCAGGTGGAATGTCTGTGTACACCCACCATGGCTCACTGGTGGGTGTACATGGTGCCACACAGGCCCCTGGCGGGGCTGACACTGCCTGACCTGGCTGCCAGTCTACGTGTCCCTCGCCCTGTCTGCAAGGGCTATAGCCTCCCCCCAAAAAATACTTGGGGAGACCCCAGTCCTGCTCCCTATACTCCTCTTCATCCTCCTCCATAGAAAACAGGCCGAAGTATTCCGGACCACGGGGGTATGGACAGGGCTGTGAAATAGTAATTTGCTGAAAACAGTCCTCCTGCTCCTCTTCCAGATCGGAGTCCGAGTCCCACATGGAAACAAGGTGGTATCGCTCCAATACAGGGAAAGGGAAAGGCGGAGTAGCGTGTGTGTCTCCGACAAGCCCTCCTCCCAGAGCCAGGGAAAATCTCTGTTCTGTCGGCCTTGTATTCCTTTTGTGGTTGGTCATTTTGTCATGATTTGTGTGGATGAGGAAAGAGAGAGGCGCAGCAGGTGGATGGTTCATAGATTTAATAGTAACAATCCGGATTACGAATACATAGCACATGTTGCAGGGTACATGCTGAGTAAGAGGATACAAAGGATACACGACCTAGCCTACGTGGTCTTTCAAACAGTGGCACGACACTGGTGGCTAACATGTATATATAACGCTAAGTATAACACACTTTCACGCGACTCACTTCTCACAACGTGCAGTAATTAAGTGGCTTCCGGATCTTCTGTACCGAACGTAAATCCACACAACAGAATAACAAAAGCAATGACTGACAGCTCTCTCCAGTCAAGCAGTCACTTTGTACTAGGGAACAAACCCTAGATACACAGCTGAACGTAATATCAATCAGGACCTACTTGACTGGAGGAGCTGCCAATAGAACTTAAAGGGATATTACATATATTTTACTGAACACAACAAAACCACCATGCAATGCATATGAATATAAACAAAGACCTACACAAATACACAAACCATGTAAATGAGTCCATTACTCAGTTCATTAGTCCTGTAACTGCCAGCCTCACTGGCTGGGCATGACAATGTTAAACAATTTCATGAACATCGACAGTGCTCTCTTGGTTGTAGTTAACAACTTTAAGATGACCTTTCAAATTGAAAAGTCTAGTTAATTTTTGGACAAACATCCAGGAGTCTCTTATTTAACAGATACCATCTGTGTAGCTGCTTACGATGTTTGAATAGATTGTGGATTTCATATATAAAACAAACTACATTAAACCATTCAAACACTGGAAAGGAAAATATTGGTATGAAATAATTGACTTTCTTATCCGCGTCAGTATATCTCATTGTATTTAGAGTCTTTGTAGCATTTTCAGGATTGAATTTAACGCAACCAAAAATAGTGTAACGTGAATCCCTGTTAAACTCATCGGTTTCAACACGTATGGCTTTCAGAATTTCTCCATCAACCTGCTTCTCCACAGCAAAACCAGTTCTTCCTTTCACAATATTTGCTTTTACTTCAAATAGAGCTCTGCAAATACACAACCATTCTTGTATATCGAGCTGTGGGCTAAAAATGTTCCACTTATTTAAATCCTATTCAACCATTTTTTGCTCATCTGTGAAGATTTCTACAGTTGAGCTCAGCGGGTGGAAGTTGTATGACAAAGTATTTTCTCCTATTTTGATACCGTTTTTGAAACATCCTGGAGCTCTAAAAATTAAACTTGTCAAATCCTGTGATATGAAACCAGGAATTTCACTCCATACCTTTTTATTCTTCATATCCATTATCATTGCTTAAACAAATCGAACCCAAGACTTGAAGGGCTTTGAAAGAACGCTTGTTTAAAAAAATGTCTGGTAAACAAAAAATGTCTACCCCCTCATCGGCCCGCCCTGTTTTAATTTACAACCAATCCTATAGGATCTAGTTCAGGGGCTTCACTTTTGTTAATCTTTGAACATAGATTGTTTCAACCTGAAATTGATATAATTTGTCTTGGGCTGAAAGTCCTAAAGTTTAAATAGACCCATTTTTGTTTTACAAGTTACAAACTTGAAAATCTTAGCTAAGAAGATGTTTAGGAACTCTTAAGTTGTTTAGAACGTTCAACAAAAGTATATCAAAAAACATACCTAGGTTTCTAAGTTTTAAACCTTATTTAAGACTTCAAATAATTTAAAATAATTATTTTTTTATTTAAAAAACTACAAGTTTGGATTCTGTAACTCGTTATTCAAATCTGATTCACAATAGAAAGGAGATGTGTGGGAGGAAACAAGAGCACAGGGTATGCCATTTCTTACTCATTGAATGAGCTGTATTTGTCACACTACACCCTAAACAGGGACAAGTTGTCAGAATGTGTTTTATTTGTTCAAGAAGCCTGCAACATTGCTTTAGTTTATCCATTGCTGTCACAATCTGTTGTTGGAAACCTATAGTGTATGTTTTTCTAGACACTTGAAAAAGACACAAATCTTTTACAAAGTATTTCAGTATATGTTATGTCATATTTATCGTTCAATGTAAGTAAAACATAATTTCTAAAGCCTTTTATAAAAACATTGCTGGGTTTTTGTTTTTTTGTTTTTTTTTACAAACTACATAGTGAACTATTGTAAGGTGATATAACCTAACCTTTATACCTAAATTAACATAGAAACTCTTTGTTTTTTGTTTTCAGTTGAAAAATGTTTAACATCTTATATCTACAAGTACATATCAAACACTTTAGAAAAAAAAAACTCTGTGTGAACTGGTACTTGGCTGGCTAAAACATCTTAGGTCTATAATGCAAAACCAATTAGTTGAAATAGGTTTGTTTTAAAACATCCTGTGGTATACCATGTTTCAAACTGACCAACAAAACCCTACTTTTTCACTTAAAGTCTGGTGTTAATGTGAAACCGAATTCTTTTTCTATTACAACCGTAATTGAATGTAAACAGACTATGTTTCATTTCTCTTATATTTGTTTTAATTTAGATTGTGTATCAAAACACACACATTTTTTTAAGATATCTTTGCCTAAACCCAATCCATTTCAAACGCTATAGTGTAATGGATCTATGAGGCACCATAACACCTTTTCTCTTACGGAGCTAAAAACCAAATTTTTCCTAAACTTTCCAAATAAATCTTCTTGCTGCACTAAACACGCATGAAACCTTACATTTGCGACAGAATATAGTCACCTAAACGTGTGTTATGAAACAGATCTATAGTTAGCTTAAGAAAACAGTTCATTTAAATATTCTCGCAGAACAGATATGTCATTTGAAAACATACTTTTGTTAATTTCTTTGTAAAATAATAATGAGAACAAACAAAGACTGCTTTGAAACATCCTGTATATCCCATGTTTCAGCAATAAATTAATAAAATACCTTACATTAAAAATTTATGTCTGGTGTTTATGTGAAACCGAAAAAATGACAGCTATTGTGGTTATTAACCATACACTTCAGAACAACGTGAAGCAAATTGTCTGTTTTTGCTACCTTTAGCAAAAACAATCCACTCAGAAAAATCTCAGTCTCTAAACAATATTATTCAGCCAAATCATTTGGCTACACCCTATTAGACTAGTTCTGAACTCAAAAAGTGCTCAGAGCCTATGTTAATCAAACTGTTTGTAACTCCCTATCCTTTTCGTATTACAAAAAATCTGCACTTGTGTATAATTCACGTCTTCATATCGATTTGAGACAATAGACCGTTTTCAAATTGTACCGCCGCTGTGAGGCGGTCTGTAAAGCTATTCCAAAAACCACCAAACACGGCTCTATGTAGACTACATGTTTTGCGAAGAATGCATTTTAAAAGTCTGTTGTTAATGTGAAATCGAATTATTTTTCTATACCATCCGTAATCGGGTGTAATCTATCGTGCTCTTAAATTTGCTTCAATTTATTTATTTTTTATCAAAACACACACATTATGTTAACATATCTTTGCCTTAAGTCAATCCATTTCAAACACTATAGTATAAATGATCTATTAGGCAACATAACACCTTTTCTCTTACGGAGCTAAAAACCTCACTTTAAACTTCCCATATAAAACTTCTTGCTGCGTTACACACGCATGAAACCTTACATTTGCGACATAGCAATCTAAACGGGTGTTATGAAACAGATCTGTAGTTAACTTAAGAAAACAGTTCATATAAATATTCTCGCAGAACAGAAATGTAATTGGAAAACATACATTTGTTAATTTGTGGTAAAATAACCAACAAATATATTCTTACCGTGGCGACATTGATCAGTTTCTGAAGATGAAGGTTCACCCCGTAACAGACTTTGAGGTTCGGAATCCCATAAATGTATACAAACATGTTTAAAGACTGTGAAAACAGTGCATACTTCAATTCTCACCTGTTTGAACTGAAAACAGACTTTGGAAAACGTACAGCACTCTGCTACTTTTGGCAATCTTGGCAGATTGTATTCATAAACCGTGTTGGATGTATGAAAAGCGTTTTGGGACTATGATGTCTTGGGAAATGAAACAAACTTTTTTTAAAGGTTATAATCAGCATTTTGTAGTGTGAAATGACCGAAACACGCTAAACTGTGGTAAGAAAGCTATTTCTATAACCGTTCTATACTTAACTCCTCTGTAGAACAGGTTTTTGTATCCCAAACGAACACAGTTTTTTGGGTTATGAAACTACTAGTGTAACATTGTAATTTTATAAAATAATTTGCACACTGCAAAACGCCTGATTCAATTAATTTAGAAAATACCTATTCTGATTTATGACATTATTGACATATGTTTAGATCAAAATATCTGTATTTTATTTTAAGATGGGACCCTGACAGAAACACATGTTGTTCAGACTTTAATGCTATACCTTAACATATCCGTGTCATAAATGACGATGCTTTTTAGAGTTTTTGACAATGCATACAATCAGATGTAAACAACAAACACCCAGTTACATAGAACACACATCTAAATTTGCTTTTGCAAATTGATAGATCTTTGACACACATACAAGTTTGCTTTTGCAAACACACATCACTGTACTACAGACCTTTGTTGAATACTCAGTCTCTGGGGGGTAAGATTTCTAAAAACATTGCTTTCCATAGATTAATGGTTGTCCTATGAAAGTATTTAGAACCTGTCAGATTCTGATCTGACAAGTTAAAATTATAACAATTCTACAAATAATGTCTTAAAAATATGTAACAGGTTTAAACAATTTACACAACTAGTTTGGATTTACACTGCTTTTTTGAAGCACTGTTAAACTAGCTATAGTTACTGACAACATAGAAAAGAGGGTCGTTAACACAATCCACTCACACACACACAGACCCTAGGTTGAATTGCATCTTTGCTTGCACCCTAGAGAAGTCATAGATCCTATAATTCCAACAGAGATACAAAAAAGTTTAAATAGAGGGTATAAGTTGGAAATGTATTTAAATAAATCGGTATACACTTGTCATAAGTAAGCTGTTGCTTGGCTATTTTTCTATATTTGTTTTGTAAAATGATATATGTGTTTACAAATCAAACTACCAAAACTGTTATTTGCCTATACAACACAATGTTTTATTAACATCATGTTCTACCTAAATCTGAAATGATGTAGCAGCTTAGACTGAGTGTGTTGAAGAATTCTGTGGGAGAATGAACAACTACTGGTTTTAGTTAATGCAAACATTCAATTTGGATGTCTAAGCAAATGGTTTTATGACCCAATTGAACTAAAGGTCAGGGCCCGTATTCATAAAGATTCTAAGAATCCTCTTAGAAAACTCCTAATTTAGCTTAAAAACTTTTACGTAGGAGTCTTAGCTTAAGATCGATTCCAGACCCATCTAAGAGCAACTCTGAGCAAGGAATAGACAAAAACTCTTATCTTAGTGAGGAGCCAGGGCTGACCCCGTTGCTATGTATGACACAATCTTTTGAAGACTGTGATTGGTTGGTTGTCCAAGAAGGAAAAAACTGAGCGATTTTAAGTATTCCGTGAAACTGTCACGGATTTAGAAGGTATATCATCCGTGGTAGTTTCACAGAATTTTCGGCCATTCCGTGAAAATGCCACAGAGTTTGAAGTTAAGTGTCCGTGGTAGTATCACGTATTTTGGAGATCACGTTGAATAATTCGGATGTGGGTTCCATCAATTACTCCGACAACAAGCTGCTATATTCATAAATGCAGTTTTTTATGCCTGCAAGGTGGGAATGTCCAGTGGAAATGAAATGCACTGTTTCTGAAAGTGCTGTAATTGTTTGTGTGATCATTCTGCTTACAGAAGTTTGTGACAGACCCAAGTCATCACTGCTACATTGTTGCATTTTCCCAGTTGCCAAATATCTTAATGTAGTGATTACTTTCATTTCTGGCACTATGACATTTCTGCGCTGTGTCAGAGATGTTAGCGTGTCTCTCGGTCACAAACATGATCCCTGCACGATCTAATCTATAGCGTATTGACTCGCTGTCATCCGTTGTCTGCAACACATTTCTTCTCCCTCTTCATAATTCCACCGTCTTCTCCATTACTGAAGGAACTCTTAAGCCTCTTAAAAGTCCTCGTCTGTACTCCTACCAATTTTGGCCTTTTTTAAGAGTTAAGATGCTTTCTGAATTACTTTTTTCTCTACTAGGATTTTTTTTTATTTTAAGAGTAAACGCCCACATTTCTAAGAATTTTCTTAAAATTTTATCACTAGGAGCTACTCTTTGCATTAAGATTCTTTATGAATACGGGCCCAGAACCCCCTGTGCTTTTGACAACACCTCGTAAAACACTGAACTTTAGGTTGTAGGGAACTGATTAGAGAAACATTGAATCAAGCTCTGTTAACAACTACATTTGTTTGTACCATTCTTTTTTCTAAATGGGTTAAAAACCTCTATAGACATCCCTGGAATTCTCCACCTATTCTATCTGAATGAGGTAAGTTGTACAGGAGTAAGTTGTTAATATGTCTTGACTTGGAACAAAAGCGATAGAAAGCAAATGTTTCTCATAAACATGCACAAACAAAGCCACAAACACATTTACACAAACTTATTCAAGTCTGAAGTGAGTTTAACCTATGTTATATGCATACAAACCAATGTTTTATTAACATCACGGTAACACTTAGATACACCTTACGTGTAGGAAAATGCATGAACCTTTGAATGCTTTTAGCATTTTAGAAGTCTTTTACAAAGACACATACACATAGATTGTATGTAACTGCAATACAGACAAAGGAGAGTTTAGACAAACATTAATCTTGAGCTTTGTAACAACTAAATTTGCTTGTACCATTCTTGTTTTTCTAAATGGGTTAAATACCTCTATAGACATCCCTGGAATTCTCCCCCTATTCTCCCTGAATGAGGTAAGTTGAAAAGTTTACTTGTAGTAAGTTGATAATGTGTCTTGCCTTGGAACAAAAGTGATAGGAAGCAAATAATTCTCACACAAACATGCACAAACATTTGCTTTTGCAAACATATAGCCACAGAAAATCAGTAGACACACTGGGATCTCAGAACAACCCCTTTGAAAGGGAGGTGAGGGGGGCCTTCTAGACACCTCTAGCACACACACTGTCTTCTAAAGTAGCAGGAGAAATCTAACCTTTAGAGAAAGGGTTGGATAATTTTGGGTTTTAGAATGTATGTTGATAAATAATCACATTACTTAAAATCTATGGTTAGATACATAGGTTCTGGATTTTTTGTGGCCTAGGTAGACATCAGAAAGACCCATAGCTTATCTTTGAGGGAAAATGGCTGCCAGAGACACTGGTCCTTAGAGGGGTGGATCACACACACAGACACACAGAGACCTACACACGCACACACACCCTTACTGTTCTCCTACACACACAAGGAGGGTTGGCCTTACAGTATTTTTTTTCAAACTACCCTATAGGAGACCGGGGACTCGGTCATCAAAGTTTTTGACAGCTCAGTTTAGGGTGCTATACCACAGGAAGCCCTTTTAAGGTACCATAGACAGACCATGGGGTGTGGAGCCAGGAATGGGGGACAGGGGTGGGGGCAGGATGTGGGTAAAGGGGTGGGGGG
>JACXGM010023758.1:0-16045 GCA_016801145.1 Umbra pygmaea
TAGTAGTAGTAGTAGTAGTAATAATGTCAGTGGTAGGAATAGTAGTAGTAGTAGTAGTAGTAGTAGTAATAATGTCAGTGGTAGGAATAGTAGTAGTAGTAGTAGTAGTAGTAGTAGTAATAATGTCAGTGGTAGGAATAGTAGTAGTAGTAGTAGTAGTAGTAGTAGTAATAATGTCAGTGGTAGGAATAGTAGTAGTAGTAGTAGTGTGTGGTGGTAGTTGTAGTGGCAGTAGTAGTAATACTAATGGCAGTAGTATCAGTTTGGGGTTGGTGGCTCCTATTCCTCCATCCACAGCTTAAATTCTCCAGCTCATACCAGGGGCCAGTGGTGTTGTACATTGCTAGCTGCATGCTGATTGATTGCCCATAAAACATGCATAGCTATCATGAATTATAGTGTGAGAACATCCAATAAATTGTTTTAGATGGCTTATTACAACAATGTTACCGGACCAGCATATTACATTATTTGCCAACCTGTATATCAAAGAAGGGTGGGTTGCATTTGAAAATAAACCCATTACAAGGATCATAATGACTCTGCCTTCTTCTCCCTAAAACATCCCCATCGCCTGTCACGGGCCACGTTGGAATGACACTGGATATTGTCATCAATCACAACTGATTAGGCCTTTAATCATACAGCGTCAAAATCAAAGGAAATTGTGAAGGATTCTGTGAGACAGCCAGCTAGTCGGAAACCTAAAAGACTGTGTAGAAGCAACAGTCCTTGATGTAATTGTTATATGACCAGCTTCCCAATTGGCATCCTATCTCCTAATAGTGCACTACACCCATAGCTCTACTACCGGTAAATAGACATTAGGCTGTGATTTGGATTCAATTTGTTCAGAGCCCAATATTTATAAATATAGAGAAGGGAAACTGCATTTGGTGACATTGAGCCAATCAGATTGATGAATTCTTTTGACATCAAGTTCAGTAATTTAAAATACAAAATGCTTTAAAATAATCTAGTGTGATTACATAAGTTAAACATATAAAGTATTAAGGTTGATGTTTAGTCTAGCCAGCTATTTTAAACCTATGGTAACAATGAATGAATAGCTACTAACTGAAGCCTGACTTCCATGGTTCTCTTTTGATCCCCTTTGTGTAATATTCACTCAGATAACAAACTGTCAAGACATAGATCATGTTATAGTTACAAAACAACAGCAGTAAAGTGCCCTAAAACTGGGCTGGAATTACTACTGACGTTTATGCATCCACTGAGTCAATTATGCTTTTAAACTGCTAACAATATTTTAACATTGTTAGATGTACTGTATCAATGACTTGTTCACTGGTTTGATAGATTTTCTAAAGCCACAGACCTTAATTGTTTTTTTTTTAGCAAATCACATCTGGGGTATATGCAGTTATTTGGACAGTGACACAATTTTATTATTTAAATTTTTATAATACGCCATAACAATGTAATTGAAATGAAACAAACGAGATGCAATTGAATTGCAGACTTTCAGCATTTATTGAAGGGATTGAACAAAAATATTCTATGAATCTTTTAGGAATTGCAATCATTTTCATACACAGTCCCCTTTTTTCAGGGGATATGAATACCTTCAAATTAAAGCTGAGATATACACTTTAAGCCCATATTCATTATTTAACTGTAACTTGAATATATTTATAACATGTATGTACAACAATATAACAGCCAAAGTAACAAAACATGTCAGTATACAATTATTTCCAGACCTAACTGTAAAAGGGGGAGACCAGTAACATGTTCATCCATTTGAAATCTCCTTCCAGCTAAAAATCCCACCTGGCAAACAAGTCATTAGTTTATAAGACAAGACACAATAAGAGTGACAATGAATTCTAGCAAAATGAATCAGAGAAAGCAGAACTAAACCAATATTTTTGTGATTGGTGGTGAAACAAGGTAAGGTCACTTTTAAACAAGAGGATATAACTTTTTTTAAACCAGGTATTTTAGATGAGTTTGGCAGTTTCAGTCGGGTGATCTTGTGATTTTGTATCCCGTTTTTTAACATCCCCTAATGTTACAATAGATGTTACTGTATGTTGTATTCATTACAGTAGTTTATAAAATGTGTTGAGAAATATCTGCAATTTGATTGACAAAAATTCTGTACAGTTTCCTGTTAACCACATGGTCAGAAATAGCCTAATCACTTACTGCAGTAGAATGTAACATAAAAGTATCATTACGGTAAATCTGAGCAGCTGGTCCAAATGAAAAACATGGCAGACAAATCCTCTCGCTTCAAGTTCTTTTTAAATCACGGTGTGTAGCATTGAAAACAAATTTCTAAATACTGTAGCCGGTTTGTTAGCCTAGTTGTCATAGCTATACTATACTGTGGCAACATAGTACTGACTAATTAGTCATGTGTAATGACATGGCTAGCAATGTGATTTTCTGGCAACCGATTTTAGAGATATCAAATGACATTTAGAGTTGCTTGGAACATGGACCTGAGAAATGCATGTACAGTGCCTTGCGAAAGTATTCGGCCCCCTTGAACATTTCAATCTTTTGCCACATTTCACGCTTCAAACATAAAGATATAATACTGTAATTTTTTGTGAAGAAGCAACAACAAGTGGGACACAATCATGAAGTGGAACGAAATTTATTGGATATTTCAAACTTTTTTAACAAATAAAAAACTGATAAATTAGGCGAGCAAAATTATTCAGTCCCTTTACTTTCAGTGGAGCAAACTCTCTCCAGAAGTTCATTGAGGATCTCTGAATGATCCAATGTTGACCTAAATGACTAATGACGATAAATAGAATCCACCTGTGTGTAATCAAGTCTCTGTATAAATGCACCTGCTCTGTGATAGTCTCAGAGGTCCGTTGAAAGCACAGAGAGCATCATAAAGAACAAGGAACACACCAGGCAGGTCCGAGATACTGTTGTGGAAAAGTTTAAAGCCGGATTTGGATACGGAAAGATTTCCCAAGCTTTAAACATCCCAAGGAGCACTGTGCAAGCGATAATATTGAAATGGAAGGAGAATCAGACCACTGCAAATCTACCAAGACCCGGCCGTCCCTCTAAACTTTCAGCTCATACAAGGAGTAGACTGATCAGAGATGCAGCCAAGAGGGCCATGATTACTCTGGATGAACTGCAGAGATCTACAGCTGAGGTGGGCGAGTCTGTCCATAGGACAACAATCAGTCTTATACTGCACAAATCTGGCCTTTATGGAAGAGTGGCAAGAAGAAATCCATTTCTGAAAGATATCCATAAAAAGTGTCATTTAAAGTTTGCCACAAGCCATCTGGGAGACACACCAAACATGTGGAAGAAGGTGCTCTGGTCAGATGAAACCAAAATCAAACTTTTTGGCAACAATGCAAAACATTATGTTTGGCGTAAAAGCAACACAGCTCACCACCCTGAACACACCATCCCCACTGTCAAACATGGTGGTGGCAGCATCATGGTTTGGGCTTGCTTTTCTTCAGCAGGGACAGGGAAGATGGCTAAAATTGATGGGAAGATGGATGGAGCCAAATACAGGACCATTCTGGAAGAAAACCTGATGGAGTCTGCAAAAGACCTGAGACTGGGACGGAGAATTGTATTCAAACAAGACAATGATCCAAAACATATAGCAAAATCTTCAATGGAATGGTTCACAAATAAACATATCCAGGTGTTAGAATGGCCAAGTCAAAGTCCATAGCTGAATCCAATCGAGAATCTGTGGAAAGAACTGAAAACTGCTGTTCACAAATGCTCTCCATTCAACCTTACTGAGCTCGAGCTGTTTTGCAAGGAGGAATGGGCAAAAATATCAGTTTTTTCGATGTGCATAATTTTGAATAATTTTGCATGCCCAATTTTAAAGTTTTTATTTGTTAAAAAAGTTTGAAATATCCAATAAATTTTGTTCCACTTCATGATTGTGTCCCACTTGTTGTTGATTCTTCACAAAAAATTACAGTTTCATATCTTTATGTTTGAAGTCTGAAATGTGGCAAAAGGTCGAAAAGTTCAAGGGGGCCGAATACTTTCGCAAGGCACTGTATTTCACTCAACTGAAATCTTGCAAAGTCATCTCCTAACTCCTGCTACAGTAGGTAAGTTCCCTCATTTTGCTTTGCTGTTTTTTGTGTTAGTGCTGCATCTCAAAAGTAACAGTTATTCAACATGTGCAACAGCTAACCTGGCATCTTGAATGGTAATCAAAAATGCACTGGTACAAATTACAAGTGAGATGAATACACAGTGTTCCAAATTATTATGCAAATTGGAATTAAGTGTCATGAACATGAAATATTTAGTTTTTCAATCACTCATGGATGGTATTGTGTCTCTGGGCTCTTTGGTTCACTGAAATCAATCTCAGACACCTGTGATAATTAGTTTGCCAGGTGAGCCCAACTAAAGGAAAACTACTTAAGAAGGATGTTCCACATTATTAAGCAGGCCACAGGTTTCAAGCAATATGGGAAAGAAAAAGGATCTCTCTGCTGCGGAAAAATGCATACTTGGACAAGGTATGAAAACATTAGATATTTCACAAAAAATTGATTGTGATCATCGTACTGTGAAGAGATTTGTGGCTGATTCAGAGCACAGACAGGTTTGTGCAGGTTGGATTGAACAAAACACACAGGGGAGAAACCACAATGAGATTAACCACTAGACCTGGAAACACTAGGAATGCATGGACAGACAGGGACACCGTGACAATGAAGAGCACCCATATTCATAATGAGACAAGAGTAAGTAGGAATTGTCTGATGTTGACAAGGTTGAGTCTGTACAAACAAAAAAATGAGAAAGCATAAACAAATGCATGACTAAAGGAGACTTGTAAATGAGTGCCATTTTTTTTTTTATTACATACGTGTTTAGACCTTGTTTTAAACAATTAGGAACTTCTTGTTTTACAGTGCATCTGTAAACTATTCACAGTGCATCACTTTTTCGACATTTTGTTTTAAATTCATTGTTTCCCTCAAAATTCTACAAACAATACCGCATGATGACAATGTGAAAAAAGTGTGTATGAAACTTAGCAAATTTATAAAAGATAAAAAAGCACATAATTATAAAAAGCCTTTGCCATGACACTCAAAATTGAGCTCAGGTGCATCCTCTTTCCAATGATCATCTATGAGATGTTTCCACCTGTCATGAATTCAGTTGATTGGACATGGTTTATAAAGGCACACACCTGTTTATATAAGATCCCACAGTTAACAGTGCATGTCAGAGCACAAACCAAGCCGTTAAGTCCAAGGAATTGTCTGTAGACCTCCGAGACAGGATTGTATCGAAGCACAGATCTTGGGAAGGGTACAGAAAGATTTCTGAGGCATTGAACGTCCCAATGAGCACAGTGGCCTCCATCATCCATAAATGGAAGAAGTTTGGAACCACCAGGATTCTTCCTAGAGCTGGCCACCCGGCCAATCTGAGCAATCAGGGGAAAGAAGAGCCTTAGTCAGGGAGGTGACTAAGAACCCGATGGTCACTCTGACAGAGCTCCAGCCTTTCTCTGTGGAGAGCGAACCTTCCAGAAGAACAAACATCTCTGCAGCAATCCACCAATTAGTCCTGTATGGTAGAGTGGCTAGATGGAAACCACTCCTCAGTAAAAGGCAAATAAGAGCCTGCCTGGTTTCCAATAGGCCCCTGAAGAACGTATGTTACGTATTATTTTGAGGGAAATAATGAATTTAATCAATTTCGGAATAAGGCTGTAACATAACAAAATGTGGGAAAAGTGAAGCGCTGTGAATACTTTCCGGATGCACTGTATGTTGTGTACTAACATGGCAGCAGTCAGAGGAGTGGTGAAGGGTATGTTAATGTTAGACGATAACCGCATGTCTCACGTTCATAAGTAATAATTACAAAATTAATTTTCGTTAATAAAATGTTGGCAGTAACACACCCCAGCCTGTGCTTTGCTAGAGAACAACTGCACATCTAACCCAAATCCAGGGCAGCGCTAACCCAAATTGCATTGCCTCCTGCTGGAGGTTCAGGGAGTCAGAGAAGCCATAATAAGGATTAAACCACTGACTATCATGGCATAGTTTGTCCTGCAAGGCAGCGACATAAGCCACACGGATGCCCTCGACACCACTTTTCATACTTTTATTCACACATTAAAAAAAGAATCCAAAAAGGTTTCTCTACAAAATGGAAATGGTTCTAACAGAACTGTTGTCATCTGAAGTACCCTTTCTGGAAGACAATGATTCTTTGCTAGACAAAGAGATTTATGTATAACCTTTTATTTTCAAAGAACCTGTTATTAAAAAAAGAGTCCTTCACAGAGGTTTTGGAAGTCATGGTTCTAAGTACTCCTCCTTTGACATAAAACCTTTAGATGGAGTTAACGTTTACAGTGTTTTAATAACCTTTTTAATAACGGTGCAAAGATGTCTTTCAATTTAAAATGTGTGAGAAAAATAATCAAATTCATTATCAAATAATAACTTATGCATTATATGCAGTGAGAATTTCACACTAAAAGTGCACTTCAGAAAAAGCAGCAAATATATTTAACTATGTTTAAACTGGGCTCCTCATAGTTGGTTTAAGGCAAATATAAGTGTTCAGCAGAAACATCATCCTGTCACCAGGGGAATGTAAGCCAGAATGTTGCATAAGAAACTGGTTACATCTACCATCAGACAAAGAGGGTCTGCCAATATTTCTAATGGAACACAAGGGACTGAAATGTGCAAAGCTAATGTACTGTAATTGTTAAACTGTGATAACTGTTAACACTGAAGTTCTTTATTCATGATTATCTATCATTAAACAGCCATCACAGTTTTGGAGACCTGCCCTTCAGTTGGGCACCATCTTCAGAGCAATGGAGGCCGGTGAACCTTAACTGAGGGGGAACCTTAAGTGGGCGTCAGATGGCTCAGTGGTTAGTGAGACTTGCAGTTGGAAGGTTGCCAGTTTGAACCCCGACTGCCAAATGTGGTTGTGTCCTTGAGCAAGGCACTTTATCCTAAGTTGCTCCAGGGCAATGGCCCTGTGCTTACTGAAAGTCGCTGTGGATAAGAGCGCTTGATAAATTACTAAAACTAATGTGAATGTAAGAAGGTCTCAATATCTGGAATGCAGTGAATGGAATGGTATCTCTCACAGGGTTTAATGTGTTTAACTCCATTACATTTACTCCAGTCCAGACATTAATACGAGCCCTTCCTCATTTAACGTTCACCTGACTCCACTGCTTTATAGGTAACAATTTAACCCCCACCCTCCATCTTCAAACCCTTTCCATTTAACAACAACCTATAAAGGAATAGCCCAGACCATAGTGAAGCTTTCAAGCAGGGTTAAAATAAATACTAGCACAGAATTCTAAATCATGCCTGTCTCACTCTTTAGATTGTGTTGCATTTAATGGTCTTTTAAATATGTTTTATATTTTCCTGATAGGGGACATTGTGCAAGACAATCCCCAAGTTATTCAGACAGCTATGTAGAACTAGGGTGAGTTCAGCAGGGTTGGGAATGTTAAGAAATTATATAAAATATATTACGTAGAACAATCATGCCTGTCCAACAACTAGAATAAATACTCATGACAGCTCTCTAATGGAATTACCATCTGCAACATTTGAAAACATTCTAACCGGCCTTTTCTAAATTCAACCACAGAACACTTCCCCAACACACCAGGGGCCACAAATCAACATTTGGCTGCACATCAAAGTGAACTCAGTGAGAATTTAGCATTGGATTAAGAATGTTTATGGATTAAGGATGACACATACAGAGTTATTGATGAATTTTACTTAAACTGCATTGTGAATAGAAAAATTACAAATTTTAAAACTATATTTCTGTTGTTTGATGAAGGGTAACTTTTCACCCATGCAAATCTGGGATATATGAGGCATGTTTTGCGGGCATTAGCAACACGGTCTGCAGGTTCAGGAGGTCTCATTGCCAGTGGTTGTAAACTCCACAGTGTGCTGGAACACTTGGAGGATTCTGTTCATGTTTTGTTATTTTGTTGGAAATGGAAATTTTACAGTGAGAGCATTACAGGTACTGCTAAATGAAGAGCCTCTCTTACTCTTGATTTTGTGTAGGGACGTACAGTAACAGGACAAGACGTTACAGGAAAAGTTTGGTGAATGTCCCGACTACTAGATTTTGACATTTTCCAGCCTTCCAGGTGGTTACTATTAAGCATTGTCTAATGTTTTTATTTATACTTTTGTAGCCTGGGTTCCTGACTTTATCTCATGCTGTCATTTGAAAAGTACACACACACTAACATTTTGTTTCAGTCTCCTTCAGTTCCCTCTTCCCGACAGCTTCTACAGAGCAGTCTACCTGCAGTCTACCTGCAGTCTACCTGGTCGGTACCCACTGCAAAACTATGACAGAGCTGGCATCAATCACATAACACATACTTCAGAGGGCACACCAGGGGTAATGAGGCAGTACTACGAAATGTCTGTATCTTTTTATGGTCTTTAAATAGTCCGCATAATTTCTTCCTTACAATCTTTTGTGTGTTCTAGTTGACTTGACAATTGTCATCTTTTCTCAGGAATGATTTTGTCAGCACCATCCTACTGTTTCCTTCACTTTATAGTTAAGACTCCTCCATTCTGTGTGGAAAAGGTAAACATTTAAGCTTCAGCGTTAATTTGATTAACAGCATTTGAATTATCATATGGTAATTCTAATATAATCAGGCCAATCATCTAAATAATTCTAATTGTGTATTATCACAACATTTACCTTTGTTTCTGAGTTTTGTGCAGTTTTTCAGGAGCCAACTGAGCGTACACCGAGGAGGACAACCTGTCGCTTTGTGAAAGGTTGTCTGCTTACTTTAATGGGAACACATTGTAAGAGACAACACCAGTGATTGACTTTTTTGAGAAGTTCATTATTCCAAATCCTCTTTGCTTATTGTATTCTATGTTTGAATGTGTAATGTTGTGTCAATAATATTTTATCCAAAGAATCAATAACACAGTGTATATTAGTTGTCATTTTGTATGTAATTCGAAACTGTACAAAAATGTGATTATATCACAACATTATTTTCTGTTGATTGATTAAATAAATAAATAAATCCTACGGGTACCCTCTACTGTAGACATGTTTTTTTTATTATTTCGGCAGGCCTACATTTGACTGTTGCAATTTAGAATTATTATCTGTATCATTCACAGCGAGTAGTTGAATTCTACTGCAAACTCCTGGGGTGGAAAAAAATCTTAAACAATAAACTATTTATTGTGCATATTCAGTAGTTGTTGATTCTATGTTGTACGCTTCGTTAGTTTGTAATTTATCTGTTGTATGGTGGTACTCCTGCAGGCCGTTGTTTTGCTGCTCCTGGATGTCTGCCCAGCTTTGTGGACTAAGGTGGAAAAAGGACACGTATGCACATTAAAGTTAGTCCAGAACAGCACATGTAGCATGTTCATATATGCTGAGTGCTAATGTCATTGATATGCATGCCAGTCTCTACGGGATATGAGTTGAACCACGACTAACTGCATGTTTATGCAGTCGGTAAGGTGTTTTAAGGGTACCAATCTGCCTTTACAGGCTGTTGGTTCACAGTTCAGACACAATTGTTGTGCCACAAAAGGCATGTCACTAGAAGCCATATGACATTGCCCAACTCCAAAACAGAAGCTAGGAGGTGTATAGTACCAGAGCCCTGAACACATTGAAATCTCTGCCACCACAGTTAATTGAACCAGATTTATCAACCTGACACACCTATGCACAACACGGGCTGTGAAGAGATACACAGACATTATTAGGTATAAATGTTTTGTAGTAGATAGGGAACACCTTACCAATCACGTGAAGTGAGCATTCACAACATTATGCAGATTTCAGCACCCAAGGAAAATACAAGTATTAAATCATATCCACTCAGTTCTACAAGTACCTCCAGATAAGAACGTCTGCTAAATATGACTTAAATGTAAATACAGAAATGCAAAGAACATCATTACAGTGGTTTCCTCATTCATCACTGTTCACAAGTCCTGTGGTGTACCTAGCTAAGACAGTGAATAATGACACATTCTCTCCCTACTGAGCAGTATATCTAAACACGTATTAAATACATATTAGAATACATTCAACAAAGCAGCATGTTCCCTACTTAGTTTGCAAATTGTAACCAAAGGCCAGTTGGTCATTGTTAACCATAGTGTACTTCGTAGGGAGTCGTGTGTTATTTGGGACTCTGACACTAAGAAGCAGTGTGTGTTGCGGCCCCATAGTGATATGAGGGTGGTTAGAGGCAACAACCCTTCCTGGTCATTAAGCTTCGGCTCAGATAAACATTTAATAGACACAAGAAGTGTTGTTGATCACTGTCCTTCCTCCACCATCTTCTTCCTGTACATTTCCTTTTCTTACAATTACATTCACATTTTAGTCTTTAACAGACTCTCTTATCCAGAGCAAGATTTAGAAAAGGTGAAACAACCCCATTTTAGTAGTGATCATTGTCGAATCATTGAATAAGTAATCTGCAAAAGTTTGTGCTGGAAAGCGTTGTCTTGAATTGCCGCTTCTCCCCGGAAATTGTCTGTGTTCCTTTTTTTTGTATTTGTTGTCTGGCGAAGTTGGATTATAGTTGGACAATACCTACCTGGAATATAAATTATCTATACCTTAGCTTGCATTTCAGCTAGCTTGCATCTCAGCGTGCCAGTGAGGTGTGTAGCTGAACCGCGTTGCTGGTTATCTGCTTCACCTGGATTATTCTCTAATCAATGGACTCACTGTACTGGAAACCTTTCTTTGGATTATATCACACCGGATTTCACCTGCAAAAAGTTATACAACAAATCTACACTCCTACCTACCCCAGACCACAACCTGCTAATTGGCTAGCTCTTCAGAAGCAGTTTCTCTCCCTGGCTTGCATTCTGGAAACCCAGTCTCCACCTGTTTGCCATTGCCTGGGCCCTGGCCGACTAGTCACACTGAGTTCTCTTTGTTTATACTCTGCTGGCGAGGGTTGTGCTTCTGTAGTATTTTTAACAGCTAGTCTCTGTGCTGGTTAGGTTGGCTAGGCTGGTGTGTCCTGGGTTGGACACTGCTGCTAGTGCTTCCATTTGATTGTACTCTTCTGCTTCAATATGGATCTAAAACTCTCTGTTTTGTACCAGCAAATTGACTTCCCTCTGCTTCTCTTGTTGACACTGCCCTGGGTTACTCACACCCAACGTCCTTTGCACAACCATATACTACTCCCATTCTGATCTATTATCTAAAAACAAAAACTATTGCCTCTCACCTGATGTAATTCTGTGTGCTCGCTCATCTGGTAATCTTTGTATAAGCCTCTACATACATTGGGGCTCACAT
The DNA here is from genome assembly GCA_016801145.1 of Umbra pygmaea. Taxonomy (NCBI): domain Eukaryota; kingdom Metazoa; phylum Chordata; class Actinopteri; order Esociformes; family Umbridae; genus Umbra; species Umbra pygmaea. Next base: position 11,365 of record JACXGM010023758.1, read on the forward strand.
AGAAACTGGTCTGTCAACTCCAACACTGGTAGCAATATCATCTCTCTCCGGTCTCACTCTGATCATCCTACTAGATATCCACCATATTGAACTGTAAACCTTTGATCATCCTACTAGATATCCACCATATTGAACTGTAAACCTTTGATCATCCTAGTAGATATCCACCATATTGAACTGTAAACCTTTGATCATCCTAATAGATATCCACCATATTGAACTGTAAACATTTGATCATCCTACTAGATATCCACCATATTGAACTGTAAACCTTTGATCATCCTAATAGATATCCACCATATTGAACGGTAAACATTTGATCATCCTACTAGATATCCACCATATTGAACTGTAAACCTTTGATCATCCTACTAGATATCCACCATATTGAACGGTAAACATTTGATCATCCTACTAGATATCCACCATATTGAACTGTAAACCTTTGATCATCCTACTAGATATCCACCATATTGAACTGTACACCTTTGATCATCCTAGTAGATATCCACCATATTGAACTGTAATCCTTTGATCATCCTAGTAGATATCCACCATATTGAACTGTAAACCTTTGATCATCCTAGTAGATATCCACCATATTGAACTGTGAACCTTTGTTTTCTTCGCCCCCCTTGAATCTAAAACCATCTGTACCACCACCCCACCCTGTCGACCTACCAGCTCTTCTTAACACCCAATCTATTAACAACAAAGCTCCCCTGCTACATGAACTAATACTGGACAACAAATTGGAATTTCTCTTTCTAACTGAAACCTGTGTTTTCTCACTCAATATAGCTACTCCCCCGGGGAATAGTTACCTGTGCCACCCTCGCCTCACTGGGTGTGGTGGTGGCTTTTCTTTATTGTACAAATCCATGAACAAATTAACTGAACTGTCATTCCCCTCATTCTCCTTATTTGAATACTTTGCTAATAAATCAACACTCTCCCTAAACACTATTCCTGTATATTGTCCTTCCAAATCTAATCTAATGTCTCTAATCTAACAGAACTTCTCAGAATAGCTGCTTCGCTTTCCCTCCACCTACTCCTGTTCAGTGATATGAATATTCATGTGGACTCACCAAACTCCAAACTCAACTGATTTCACTGCTGTCTGGACTGTTTTAATATCATCTAGCATCTCCATTTCCTAAACCTTATTAAGGGTCACACACTTGACCTAGTTTGCTCCGTTGGCCTCAACATCTCCAACATTTCCGCTTCTGTTTTCCTGCTGTCTGACCACACGATATACATTTTTATTTTTCCTCAAACATACACTGACCAGTATCTTATTTCATTCTGTAACATCAAAGCATTTGACCCCCCTCCAGCTCTCTGATGCCATCTGCTGTGCAGTTCCCCTTGAACATGCCCCCAAACCCTTGAAGATCTGTCTAACCAGTTTAACAGTGCTCTGTCTACTTCCCTCAACACTCTGGCACCACTCAGAGCTAAGTATGTTTCATTCACAACCTCAGCACCCTGGTGTACACCTGATCTCCACTGTCTGAAGCAGTTTGGCTGCCGCCTAGAATGTCTAGCTAAAACGGCGGGGCTTAACATCCATACTGAAGCATATAAGCATCAGATCTCAACATATAGAGATGCCCTCAGTACTGCCAGGTCCTCCTACTTCTCCAACATCATCAATAACTCTAACATATATGACAAGTCACACACCCTGTTCTCTACAGTCAACAAACTACTCCAGCCCGCGTTGACAGCTCTAGCTCCCCCACTCTGCTTGCGAAGGCCTTTCTTCACTCTAAAAAGACAAAATCACAAACATCAATGCATCTCTGACTGACCAGTCTCCCACACACCGCACCCCAACTCCCAAATACTTACTGTGTCCACCAGCTGTCCTTCAATCTCACCTCTATACATTCACCCCTATTGAAAACATGTTCCCTGGATCCCATTCCTGCAGCTCTCATTAAAGCCTGCCTGCACTCTGTCCCTACATCACACGCATTGTCAATCTCTTCCTCACCCATGTCACTGTCCCCTCTACCTACCAAACTGCTGCAGTCACTTGCATTTGAAAGAATCCTGGAGAGGACATCATCATTCTTAATAACTATTGCCCCATATCCAACCTCCCCTTCCTTGCCAAAACCTTGGAAAGGACTGTTGCTGCTCAACTTCAAAACCACCTCCTTAACAATTACCTGTTTGACCCCCTCCAGTTTGTATTGGGTACAGAGCCGTCAAGCCCATTGAAACTTAGGGGGCACGTGCCCCCTCAGATTTTTGAGCCAAGTGGATTTTCTTTTTAATATCTGTATTTGTGGGCACATGTTTGCGTGTGTTGTGCACACTGTGCCCCCTTAAAAAAATAGGTGCATGACGCTTCTGCTTCTGTCCACTACACAGTACAGAGACTGCACTTCTCAAAGTTGTGAATGCCCTCATCTCTGCTGATGCTGGTGCATTCAACATCCTGATTCTCCGGGATCTGAGTGCAGCCTTCGACACAGTGAGCCATCAGATCCTCCTCACTAGGCTTAGTGGTTTGGGTGTTGAGGGAACTGCACTCTCCTGCCAGCAAGCATATCTCACCAACAGCACCCATTACATCTCACTCAATGACCATGAACCAGAATTAGCTGCAGTCACCGAGGGGGTCCCCCAGGGCTCCGTTCTGGGTCCCCTACTCTTCATAATCTACATCCTCCCCCATGGTCAGACCCTCTGCCATTTCAACCTTCACTTTTACTGCTATACTGATGACATTCAGATCTACCTCAGCACCAAATCCCTCACCAACCCACCTCTGGCCCATATTGAAACCTGTCTGAAATAAAATCATGGATGCACCACAACTTCCTTAAGCTCAACAGTGAAAAAACTGAATTCCTTCTCATTGGCACTAAATCCACCTCAATAAAACTGTCACTTTCTCTCTCACCATTGACGACACAGTTGTCTCCTTCCCCCTATGCTCACAACCTAGGCGTCATCCATGACTCCACACTCTGTTTTAAGCACCACATAAAACAGACTGTCAAATCCTAATTTTTCCATCTTTGTAACTTTGCCAAACTTAAATCCTCCCTCTCCCCACCTGCAGCCGTAACTCTGATTCATGCATTCATCTCCTCCCGTCTGGATTTCTGTAACTCTCTTTTACCCGGCATGAACTCCTCATACCTCCATAAGCTACAAATGGTTCAGCACTCTGCAGCCAGGCTTTTTACACACACTAACACACATCACCCCATGCTCCGTGATCTCCACAGTCACCTACCGCATTCAATTTAAAAAATCCCTTTGACTTATAAAGCCCTCCACCACCTTGCTCCCCCTACCTCTCTGACCTTCTTTATTTCTATCAACCCGGTATAGCAGGTCACCTCATCATCCCGAGATCCAAGCTACAGAGCTTTGGTTACAGTTCTTTTTCCAGGTTTGCTTCGAGACTCTGGAACTGCCTGCCTCAATCAGGGACTCTGACTCTATGAACATCTTCCTCCCCCGCCTGTTTAAACAAGCTTTCCCCTAGTCTCTGCCTCCCTCCCCTTGTGTTCTTGTCTATTTTTTTCTCTTTTTTCCATTATTTGTTTTGCTAGATTTGTAAGGCGTCTTTGGGTCGTTGAAAAGCACCATGTATTATTATTATTATTATTATTATAGGGGTGTAGGATTGACTACTACTTTCTCTGTTGTGTTCATTCAGATTTACAAACCCCCTTAATACATAAAAGCTGTCAATCTGTGGCATGTACAGTCCACACTCAGGTGATTAGACCACTACATTAAACTCCAGCATGACAGTCTGTTCTTAAAATCATCAATGTATCATTAAAATTCAGTAATTCAGGGCAGGTCTCAACAACAACATAATAAGATCTACGTGTTGTTTAAATGTTTCCGTCAACACACATGCTAGTACATTACAACTGAGTGTGAAGAGCAACACTACAAACCCAGAAAGATGTTGATATGTAATCAGTTACAGATTATTTACACATTATTAAATGAACACCTATTCTGGTAGAATTTATTTTGCCGCCATTTGTTTATACACAAGGTGAGGTTTTCTGAATAATTTAAACCAATATGTTCAGTGGTGTAAATACAAATATTGCTAATCTCTCAATACAGCTTCTCATTATTCATTGTTAATTATATAATAGAAGAACAGAAGACAATAAGACAGGAGTTTGCTCTATTTATCACATTTCTAAATAATTAATTTGAAAAGGTGTCTCTGGATATTTGACAGACCTGTCCAATAAAAAACATCTGGCATGTAGAAATTTTTATTCGAAACTGTTATATCATTTGATTATATATTATTATCATTGATAATAGCAAATGACATGGGATGAGTGTGAGAGTAATGTAGTTGTAGCCAGGCTGATTGATGAATATAGGATGAACAAGGCTGAGCACACCTCCATCAACCTCAACATAGGGGCTGTGGAAAGTGTCACAAACTTGTTCACATCTCATAGAGGCTGGACTGGTGTTACGCACTGCCTCCCCAGGAGGGGAGTGGGATGCCACACCTCGTTGCCCAAACGGTCAGAGACAGGAGTATGAGGTCGTAGGTGCAAGTAAGGACACAGAGACAGCTGAATACCGTATAACAAGGGCTTTATTTGCCACGGTAATAAATACAAGTTGGTAAGTGAGGAGACTGTGGGTACCAAACCAAAGAACC
>JACXGM010023759.1:0-15905 GCA_016801145.1 Umbra pygmaea
GCTATAGGCGCCATAGGTTTCTACTGGGAACAGTTAAGGTTGCTTAACCTTACAGATAATGGCTATGGTTAGGTAACACTCCAGTGTGGTTGAGGTTAGGGTAAAGTTTAGGTGAACGCATAGATATGATTTTGGTGTACATATTACACGCCACTTTGGCGTATGGTAGCATGCAAAAAAATATTTCCTCTGCTATAACACGTATGGATGTTGCAATTTCACTGTTAAGACCCCATTTTGACTATAATTAATCTTACTGACATCTAGTGGCTAACTACGGTAGCATTAGTCCCATCCATACCCAACAGACAGTAGTAATCAAGTGCTTGTTGCGCACAATCATTAGCCAATGGTGTATCAGATACTGCGCATGCAGTTTAGACACTCCCTTCTAATTACAATATGAGGCGAGTAAAACGGGAAATTGGTAAAATGGGTAAATAGTAAAATGGGAAAATTGTTAAATGGGAAAATGGGAAATGTAAAATAGGAAATAGATAAACTATTCAACTGTTAAATGATAAATGGAAAAGTAAAATGAAGTCTTTTTTAAATTTACTTTGTTATTTGATGATTGAAAAAGTAAAACAATGTATTTTTTAAAATTTACTTCATTGGCTTATAGTAGGCAATGGAAATGATAAACATTTAATTATCCTCATTTCCTTTTACTACATTTTGGCGGTCCTGGGATTCCATAGACTAGTGAACTAGAAGTTAAAACATCTCTCTCTCTCTCTCTCTCTCTCTCTCTCTCTCTCTCTCTCTCTCTCTCTCTCTCTCTCTCTCTCTCTCTCTCTCTCTCTCTCTCTCTCTCTCTCTCTCTCTCTCTCTCTCTCTCTCTCTCTCTCTCTCTCTCTCTCTGTCTCTCTCTCTCTCTCTCTGTCTGTCTCTCTCTCTCTCTCTCTCTCTCTGTCTTTCTCTCTGTGTGAGCGTGTCTTTTAAATGACTAAATTGTAAAAATGTGAAAAAAAAGTGGTAGTGATTGGTGAACCTCTATCCCGAATTGTCTTTAGAGACAGGTAAAGCTGAGTGTGTTTTTGTGTGCATTTGTCTGACATAGTAACACATTTGCCTTCACATTTCTTTTCTTAAACCTTCAATACAGAATATAAAAAAATGCACTCTGATGTGAAGGTGAGCCGACAGCCGAACAGCTGCTAGTGGCTTCATAAAATGAAAAGGCCATGAATATAAATTGGTTTTCAGCTTACTGAGACATTTAACATAATAGCAAGACATTGGGGAGATTTTGATTGAATATATATATATATATATATATATATATATATATATATATATATATATATATATATATATATATATATATATATATATATATATATACTCTTAAAGAACAACTTTCACTGACATGTTGTGTGGTATGAATGTGATCAAATGAAATCAATGATACAGTTATGTAAACATGTGCCTAGCCTGGCCATATTGTGCACAAAGTGGTTCTACAGTTTGCAGCTTGTTGAATGGGAACTCTATGGAATGAACTCTAAAATTGATCTGATAAGTGATTTGATTGATATCGCATTGTGAGACATCAGTTTGAGCTACGCAGTTATGATTCATGTGTCAGCTGCAGCCACAATGCTGGATTTGTGGATGGAGTGTCAACCCCGTAGCCTGGATTTTGATTAAGAAACTTGATTATTTTAATACATACAGTGAGGGTCATCTGATATTGACAGTGAAAAGTCACAAATTAAAATCCATGTCCTACCTCATTGCAGAAATGTTATTTTATTGTAATATTCATTGCTAAGCTGTAAAACCTTCATTACCCTGATAGCAGATCTATATTAAACTAATATAGGGTGTGAATGATAAATGACATGGCCGATGTCATCATGGACATGTATATTGTATATAGATATATAAATGTATATTGTCATGTCATAACCCATGTGGGTAAAGCAGAATTAATTCCCTTTCAGGTTCTTTAACATTTTTATAATTATTTTTTGGGATATTATTTGATTGCTGAATGCACACAGTAAGTATAGTATATACTGTATACATAAAGTTCCATTCAAATGAGGCTATTGCCCATTATTATTCAATCAATTTCATAGCTGCCATTTTACTTATAGACTAAAAGCCTGTTCTGTTTTCAAATTGGAAATAAAAACATCTACTGTACACCTACAAGTTGTATCAAAACAATATCAAATGACTACTCACTCCTCAAATAAATATCACCATTCCATCAATTCCATTTGTAATCTGTAAGGAAAATCTACAATCTTTGGTTCAGTTAGCATCTCTATCTTTTTTCTATGAAGTGAAACTTTAAAAATGTCTGATATTTAGAAAGAATACCATAGGGACGGATAGAGGTTCTCACATTTGAGATTCGCTCTATCAGGCTGTGATGAACCCAGTTGAAGAAATCACCTCTCTTTCTTTTCAGCAGAACGTCCCCTATTAATAGAAATGTCCGCATTGATCCTCTGGAGCATAGATTGAGGTTAAAACTCTGCAGATGGATATTGTGCAAATGCTAAATAAGATACTGTGCAGATCGGTGCGTGCACGATGGGGCAAGCTAAGGCATTAGATCAAAACAGAGGTAGTGTGCATGTGAGAGGCGAGGGTCAGCATGTGCAGAAATCACACAGATGCTCTGATACTCAAGTTTTTTGTAGTTCATTCCAAGTTTATGCTGCTGCAAACTGGAAGGAATGTCGGTCAAAGGAGGTATGGACTTTTGGAATGACTAGGGAGATGTACCTGGTTGATCGCAGGTTATGGGTGGGTAAGGCAATGGTGAGAAGAGATTTTAAGTACAGAGAGGTTATGCATAAAATGGACTTATATATGAGGTGATACCAGTATCAGGCATCAAGTGTGTAGTGAGGGCCAGCCCACTAGTGCATAGGTTGCAGTGGTGGGTGTTAAATGGGGCATTGGTGACAAACCGGATGGCACTGTTATAGACTACATCTACCTTTCTCAGTTGAGAGGTAGAGGCAGTTCTGTAAATGACATCAAAGAAGTCTAGGATAGGTTGGCTGCTTATTTTTACCAGGTGTGTTTGACAGCGTAGGTGTCCTTGTTGTGGAAAAGGAAGCCAATCCTAGATTTAATTTTGGATTGAAGATGGTTAATATGGGATTGTAATCAAAGTGAAAAATCTATTTGTAGGAGTCCACGTAATCTAGTTTAGACCCATCCAGAGCTTAGATGCTAGTCAGGCTGACGGGTACGGGTAGTGTGCAGTTCAACAGCATGCATTTAGTTTTGCTGGAATTTAGGAGGGGTTGAAGTCCACAGAAGGCATGTTGAATGGCATAAAAGCTCTTTTGGAGATTAGTTAGCACGAGTCCAATGTTGGGCCAGACGTGTATAGAATGGTGTCATCTGCATAGAAGTGGATCAGAGAGTCACCAGTGGCAAGAGCAACATCACTGATATACACAGAGAATAGTGTCTGCCAAAGACTCGAACACTGTGGCACCCCCATAGAGACATCCATAGGTCCAGACAACAGACCCTCAGATTTAACATGTTGTACCCTGTCAGAAAAGTTGTTGGTGAACCAATCGAGGCAGTATTCCGAGAAACCGAGGCTACTAAGTCTGCCGAAAAGAATGTGATGATTAACCAAGTCAAATAATAAATAGTAAAGATGGCTGCACAGTTGTCTTTTATCAATGGCAGACTCTCTGAGAATATGAGACAGAGGTTAATCAGGCTAGTAATGGGAGTTGCAATGATTGCTGCAGAGTTTCAGGAAAAACAGGTTCAGGTTATCTAGCCCAGCTGATTTCTAAGGGTCAAGTTTTTGCAGTTCTTTCAGGACATCAGCTAATTGAATTAGGGTAAAGGAGAAATTAGGGGGGCTTGGGCGTGGTGCTTTCCAGGAGGTGAGTGGCTGTTGGCTGGGGAGGGGCCATTGGCTGAGGTGGGTGTAGCCAGGTGGAATGCATGGCCAGCCATAGCAAAATGCTTATTGAAATTTCAGACTATAGCAGTTTTATCAGTGGTGATGGTGTTATCTAGTCATAGAGCAGTAGGCAGCTGGGAGGAGGTGTTCTTATTCTCCATGGTCTTCACACTGTCCCAGAACATTTTAGTATTGGAGCAAAATGCTACAAATTTCTGTTTTAAAATGCTGTCTTAGCATTCCTGACTGACTGTGTGTACCGGTTCTTTACTTCCCTGAAGAGGTACATGTCATACAGATTGTTTTAGGATAAAGCAGTGCGCCACAGGGTGTTTTACACCAAAGAACTGTACAGAGTCCCGGAGTATGAGTATAGGGAGCAAAGACTTTAATGTTAGAAATCAACAGTAAAGCTGGTTGTTTCTGCAGAACGAACTCGTGATCAGGAATTCTCAAATTCATGTATACAGGTAATGACATAACAGGAACTAATACTGATAAACTACTGGCCTAATAGATGGAATTAGTTTGAATGTTAACCAATATTCCCTGGACACGGCTGATGTAAGGAGAGCTTTTAAAAGAGTAAACCCGCGGAAGTCTCCAGGGCCAGATGGCATTCGAGGCCGTGTCCGAAGAGGATGCGCTGACCAGCTAGCGGAGGTATTCACCACCATATTCAACCTCTCCCTAACCCAGTCTGTAGTTCCCTCCTGCTTCAAGCAGGCCACCATTGTCCCGGTTCCAAAGAAACCTACCATCACCTGCCTAAATGACTACCGCCGAGTAGCACTGACCTCCATCATCATGAAGTGCTTCGAGCGGCTGGTCAGAACCCACATCTGCGTCGCCCTCCTGGACACCCTGGACCCCCTACAATTTGCATACCGCCCCAACAGATCCACAGACGATGCCATCGCACTAACGGCACACACTGCCCTCTCCCATCTGGAAAACGGGAACACATACGTGAGGATGCTTTTTGTGGACTACAGCTCAGCATTTAACACTATTGTTCCTGCTAAGCTCATTCCCAAGCTCAGGACCCTAGGTTTTAACACCTCCCTGTGCAAGTGGATCCTGGACTTCCTAACGAGCAGACCCCAGATGGTGAGAATGGGCAACCTCACCTCCTCCGCACTGACCCTGAGCACCGGAGCCCCACAGGGCTGCGTACTCAGTCCCCTCTTGTACGCCCTGTTCACATATGATTGTGTGGCCACACACAGTTCTAACATCATCATAAAGTTTGCTGACAACACAACCATCCTAGGTCTCATCTCCGACAGCGATGAAACCGCTTACAGAGAGGAGGTAAATGCCTTGGCTACCTGGTGCCAGAGCAATAACCTCTATCCCAACGTCAGCAAGACTAAGGAGATGATAGTGGACTTTAGGAAACGGCAGAGGGAGGGTCTTGCCCCCATACACATCGATGGAGCTGAAGTCGAGAGAGTTCCAGAGTTCAAGTTCCTCGGTGTGTTCATCAGTGACGACCTCACATGGTCCCGTCAGACAACCTCGGCAACAAAAAAAGCCCAAAAGCGCATCATAGGCTGCTGTCTCCCCTCCGTGCAAGGCATCTACCACAAGCGGTGCCTGAGGAAAACACAGAATATCCCAAGAGACCACAGCCATCCAGGCCATGACCTTTTCTCACTGCTGCCATCTGGTAGACGTTACCGGAGCATCAAGGCACGGACTACCAGAGTAAAAAACAGTTTCTTTCCGCAGGCCATTCGGCTGTTCAACATGGAACATTGATCACAAATCACAAATCATTTCTTGAGCCCTGACATTCTCTGGTCATTTTATCCACTCTACATCTAATGTAGCAGAATTCAATGCACCTTTAAAAGTAATTTTCCATGCAATATTTTATAATATTTATTACTTCTGCTGTCGTACACTCTCCGGACCACTGCTCAGTACATAGTGTATTTTGTTATTATTATTATTATCGTTTTAAAATTTATTTATATTGTATATAACCTTTTTAAGCCCTCTGTGTAGATGTGTCGAGCCTTGTCAAAAGAATTTCTCTGCATAGAATGATGTGATGTTATCTGATGCACATGACAAATAAACAACTTTGACTTTTTGACTTTGACTAGCTGCCCTTGGATTCAACATACATTCAACCGGTTTACGGCGACAGTTAGTCTGGGGTCTCATGTCAATTCTTTCTTTCATGGCCAAAATGGCTGGCTGCCACAATATGGTGTGGTGAAAGTTGAGAAAGGGGGACGCAGGCAGGTAGACTGTAGGTGGTAGTTTTATTAGGACAGATCCAGGATATAAACAGTGGCAGGTTGCAGGGTACGCCAGCTAGCGAGTGCACAATGGAGTATATTAACAAAGCTTACGTGCTCTTCCAACAGTGGCATTAACACTGAAATGCTATACATGTAAATACTCTGTACACCTATACCTCAAAACTAGCAAAGGGTCTCACTTGTCACAACCCACATAACGATTCCTGGAAGGTCTCAAAACTGAAGTCACTTCTCTCACTATTGAACAGTAATCAATGATCGACAACCTCTCTCTGATCTGGGGAGCTTATATAAAGGAACCTCAACTAACTAACAGGAAATGGCTGAACGTAATCATCAATCAAATAGATCTACAAGATACCAGGACAACCTAACCTAACACCTATCCATAACAGATGCCCATATCAGAGAGCGGTGTTAAATACATTAAAGGGACATTACACGTAAATTAAGATAACTAAACCACCATACAATGCACTGAAAATGTAAACATAAATATATGACTCAACACAAATGTTTATGTTTAGTTAATTTATATACATATGAGTCCAGTCTGGGCTGGACGTTACACTGGGTGCAGTATCACTTCTTAAAACTCTCGGCAAACATCAGCTCATTGTCTTTTCATTTGGCTACTGGCGGGAACCCTCCTTCAAAGGAAACCCTTTATTCTTTATTCAAAATTTACTCTGTCGGCCGCATTCTGACCCTTGTTCAAATTAACACTGTCAGCCACATTTTTCCCAGGAACATCTTACTTTTCCCAGTGAACAATTCCTTCATAATTACATAGAATCATTTTCCACCATCTCAGAATAAGTGGTCTCGGTAAGTAATTTTCACAGAGTCTATGGCTTTCAAAAGACTCTAAACACATAGGGTAACCGCTTATAGAAACATAGCACTTTTAACCGCTTATAGAAACATAGCACTTTTAACCGCTTATAGAAACATAGCACTTTTAACCGCTTATAAAAACATAGCACTTTTAACCGCTTATAGAAATATAGCACTTTTAACCGCTTATAGAAACATAGCACTTTTAACCGCTTATAGAAACATAGCACTTTTAACCGCTTATAGAAACATAGCACTTTTAACCCGCTCATAGCACTTTTAGACATTTGAATGGATATCCTGACTAAATGCTGACCCTTAAAACAGAGATCTTGTATTACCTATACAAAAACCCTAAATATATAATGCAGGACTCTCTTTTCTCATAGTATTGCTACCTTACATTTCTTCAAAACGTATTGGTAATTGGTCTGTTAATTTACCATAACAACATATCCACAATAACATGTAGAACTTTTTTTTAAAGGAGGGAAAGACAAAAACAGCCAGAAGAGCATATGAAAAGAATAAAAGAGGTCAAAGTTAACAACTACTTTACAAAGGTAGCTGACCAAACTAAATACAACACAAACCACATAACTGAAGGAAGGCAATTTAACAAGAGAAAACACATTGTGTATAGTAGTGTAGTAGTGCAGTATGTGTACACATATTCCATATCTAGCAATAATACTTACCCTCAACATCCAGCAGGTAGTTCCTCCAAAATGCAAAGACATAGTCCTTTGCCCTTTTGTTGCTGCCCACTGCTGACAGTCGAATTTCAAAGAGCCATTCAAGTACATCAGGTGTGAGTGGGGATGGCTTGTGACAAAACAGCAGTCTGAAAGCATCTGGGTGCATTCTTATTGCATCAAGAACACCAAGGGTCTTCATCCCCTCTCTGAATCTGTAAAAATGTATCATGAGAAGATACAAAAATATCAAACGATCACACACCACATGAAAGGGATGACTTACAAGACAGTTTAGTGTTTTTGATTACGCAAAAAGGCCTTGTCTTTGACAACTATCTAAAACGTGATGCTCTTTAAGTTATTTTATATGAAACATGCAAGCATTTATTCTGAGCATTTGTAAGGTTGTACACTGGCTTTTAACAATATATGTTGAAATCTTTAATCATTCTTAATAATGTTTGCTATAAAATTGAGTTACACGATCCTTTGAAATGCTCCACTGACTCGATTACCACCTGAAACATGATGATTTCCTCCACCAAGAGATTTTTGTCTTCTTTGTGTTTAAAGGCCTTAGACACTCAGCATTGGTCAAATAATATGTAAGTGGTTCTGTGGCCTGTTGCAGTTCATCAAAAGATGTACATTCCAACACCAAACAAAAATACGGTAGAAATAAATCAACAAATGATAGTTGACTAAACAATGCTTAACTCTATAACAGCAAAAATAAATCTTAACATTATTATCTTCATGGATATTTATTAAATTTTTTATTTTCACCTTTATTTAACCAGGTTAATCGATTGAGAACAAGTTCTCATTTGCATTTGCAACCTGGCCAGGATAAGGCGGAAAATACAGGTGACATGAAGTTATAAACAGAGTACAAACATTCAAGTATACAGTTACACATATAAACAGTATTCGGTTTGATTAAATATTCTGTACAGTCAGTGCAAATATGTTCTAAAATACAGAGGTAGATTATTTGGAATGTAAAGTGGCAGTACAAGAGAAATAACACTAGGATAGGTAAAATGGTCATGTGCAAATTATACAAAGACAGCTGTGCAGTTGAATATGTGCAAGATGCGTTAAGGCTTTGTTGAGTGTGCTAAGGCATGAACGGGCAAAGAGATGGGGTAGAGTCAACATGTGCAGCAATCAGTCAGTAGATTTGAAAATAATGCTTTAAAAGTAGTGATTGTGATGGTGGACAGGGATATTTGTAAATTGTTCCAGTCATTAGCAGAGGAGAATTGGAAGGAGAGGCGGCCAAATGAGGTGCAACCTTTTGTAGCGACTAGGGAGATATACATGCTCGAGCGTAGGTTGAGAGTGGGTGATGCTATGGATATTAATGAGCTTAGGTAAGGTGGTGTTTTGCCTAGTAAGGACTTGTAGATGAGGTGGTACCAGTGGTTCAGGCGCCGGGTGTGTAATGAGGGCCATCCAAAGATTGCTGATAAGTCCACTGCGAAACTATGACAACCTCATGCCTACATTCACATTACAAAGAGAGCATGTGTACAATAATGTATCTGTTGTGGTATGGCTTTGTTCTAGGATCTCCCTGTCCTTCTGCATGCTACAATTCTTTCCATATTCCATGGTGAAGTGGTGGTGTGAAGGAATGGAGACAAATGCGCATGAAAAGTGGACTAAATCATACAGAGTTTACTCAAAATATACTTTACAAAATAAAGATGCCACACTGGGCAAAAGGCAAAACTTCATAACACAAACCACAGGTAACAATGACCAGCAAGTTAACATAGCGAACACAGGTGTATTTATATTGCTAGGCTAAGGGAGTATTGACAACAGCTTTAGACAATAACGAGGACATAAACATAGAAGTACAATGCATGGAATGCTGGAAACTCTAGATCTATGAAACATACTATATGAAAATACTAGGGGGTCAATAACACAAAACGGGCGAAACACTGGGGAAATATGAATAAACACTATACAAGAAGAAACCATAATACCAAACTAAATAAGATACAGACACTGGGGAAAATGGAATGAAACTAACAACAAGAAACAGAGACATAAGGGAAACCATGACAGTACCCCCCCTCTAAGGAGCGGCTCCAGAAGCGACAGAGCGAGGAGGAGGAGGCAGGCCAGGCACCAGTGATGGTACAGGAGCGGGAACCGCGGGAGGCGGCCAGGCCACAGGGGACATTGCGGGCAGCGGCCAGGCAACAGTGGACACTGGGGGTGGCCAGGCAACTGGGGACACTGGTAGCGGCGGCCAGACAACAGGGGACACAGGGGGCGGCCAGGCAACAGGGAAGCTGGGCTAAGGCCAGGCAGCAGGAAAACCCGGTGGGGGCCAGGCAGCAGGAATGCCCGGCGGGGGCCAGGCAGCAGATATAAATCTCCATAACTTGTGCCATAAGACTGGCTTATTGAACCATGTTCTAACCTTGTGAAAAACAAGGTTATTGAAGGATTCCATACAGCTGGTGGAAATCAGTGCACTCTTGGGTGCATTTTAATATATTTTAAACTACGCCAAGCAATAATGGGTTGAAAGTCATTGGCTAGGAAAACATCAAGAAATGTATAAACCGAGAAAGACACCTAGGGTGGAGCTTGCATTGGTGTTTGATTTTCACTTCTGTTGCAACAGCATATCTGCATTAATCTGGAATTTACATTCATTGTTTTAAATGTTTAAGTGGAGTGACCACTGTCATTTTTAAAAGATTTTGGATTCCCACTAATCACAGAAGGATAAAGCGTGTGGACCGACCCAGAAATATTTTAATCTAGTATGCAGCTAGAGGCAAAGGGTATTTATTAAATACCGGTCCTATGACAAAGGTAGGCATGCTCACACACAGTCATGGAAAACTCTAGTCCCTAAACACTTATCACTGTGTTGTACAACATGGTGCCTGATGTGATAGGGGAAGTGTCTAACTGACCAATAGATTACATTGAAAATATTGTGTTTGTATGCAAGGCATACTCCTTTCAGTCATAATTCCAAAGCTTTATTAGATATGATTCAGTGCCTCTGCCTTACCATGGGAAAAGAGAGAAAGGATTTACCAACTAATGCGATTTGGCTTGGCTTTTAATCAGCTCCATATGTGGCAGGAGTGTAATATATTAAAGAAGACTTCCCAAATTATATTATTACCCAGTAGAAACAATATCCAAAAAAGGGTTCTTCACTTGTCCCCATTGGAGTCCCCTTTTGTGGTTCTCTTTTTTGGTTACATACCCACCCCATTCCACTGCGGATTTTACAGTACATGGAACCCAAAAGGGAACCCAAAAAGGGTTTTCTGGGAACCATAAGAAGGTTATCCAATTAGGACAGCCAAAAAAACCTTTTGGAAACCTTCTTTCTAAGGATGTAGTGCATTACTTTAAAATGCACTGTATTTAGAAATACAGTTTGGGATTGAAAATGCTCAGAGCAATTTCATGGTAGGAGGAGAAGTCACTGTGACATTGTGCTAATGTCATTTTAATGACTCTTCCTGACTGACCTCCAAGTCACTCAGCAGTTGAAATGTTCCTTCAAGTTGTTCCAGCCTTTGTTCAATTAATCGCTTGTCTTGTTCTCCTCGTAGGGACTTTCTCTTTCTAGTTTATCTAGTTTTATATTGTATTAAATGACTTAATCTAATGCATTGTCTTAAGTGCTGAGAAATCTACAACATCCACTACACCTGCAACAACATCTGCTATAATGTGCAAGTGATGGATAAAACTTTGACATAGTGGTTCGAGCCTGACTATGGATTCTCTGAGTTTTCCTGGACCTCCTGCACGAGCTAGCGCAAATTGGCATAGTGCTGCCTGGGATTTGGGTTAGATAAGTCCAATTATCTATCCTGCCTATTCGCATTCCAGCAACTTTTTGTGTTCAGATCGGGCACCTTTACATTAAATTGCGGAAGTATAGTTGCTGAAAGTAATCATCCCGTGCATATTTTTACATTTGAGCGTGATTATATTTGCATTCTGGTTCTTTGTATATAAGCAGTATATAGTTTAGGAGATATAAATTGTAAAAATGTACTGATGAATGCAATGGAAAAATACTGTATATTTGACCTTCCACAACTTGCTTTACCATAGACAGAGAAAGATGGGCTGACAGAGGTGTGGAACAAGACTGGGAACCTGGGGCAAGAGTGGAACCGGGCAGAGGTTCCCCTGCGAAAGCTAAGGAACTTTGAAGTGATCTTTGAGGGTATCCGCTCCAGAGATGTGAGCGGTGGGGCTGCTCTGGATGACCTGCAGTTCATGGGCTGTGATCCCAGTGAGTGAGCAAATACATCCACAACATAACCATCTACTGCAGTGCTATTCAACTAATTTATTCCATATGAATACATTTGTATATTGTCCCACATAGAAAACCGTTTTGCACACCTCTAGTAGTCGGACAGGTGCGTAGGATGAGATCAATCATGACGGATCATAAACTTAGGAAAAATGTCCCGCACACTGACCGTAATGCAAGAAATAATTTATTAGAAAAAACAATGTTTTGGTCTCAGACCTTGATCAGGTAAATTTAATAATATATAAGATATTGTCGCATACAAAAAGATTACACTCTTGATTTTTCATTCGCCACTGCCATTCCCTGAAAAAAAATCCCATAAAGGTTCTACTGTACATACAGAGTCTACAGTGCCCAAATCCCTCAGAACAATTGTCAGGATAACATTTCAATTTAAATAGCATTCGCACAATATATGAATAACATTTTCTATTTACAAGAACATTGTCCACTCACAAAAAATATGTAAATGCAGCACCATAAAAATGTTATCGGTTGTCTTGGTCAACATGGTTTGCTTACTTAGGGCCCCATCTTGCACCCGGCGCAATGCAGCGCAAAGTCTGAATGCAATTGTCTTTGCTAGTTTAAAACCGAGTCAATTTCCCATCAGGCGCCCATATTGTTTAAATAGCAAATGCACCTGCACCTATATTTGCACCCATGGGAGTGCTGATCTAACAGGGAGGTGTGTTCAGGATAGTTCTTGGTGTATTGCTATCTTGAGTCATCGGAAAGTGATCGCGCCATTGACCAACAAAAACCTGGTCTAAAGTCAATGGCGCAGCATGTGATGTTTAACAGCCAATTAGTCAAATGCACCTATGGCATAGGCACACTGCGTGCACACTATGCTTGTTGCACACACACAGGGAAGCGCAGCAGCACACAAACATGCAAAAGATTACAAATAAAATATTATGGTGCAAATCCGCCGTCATAATAGCAATGCGCGAAAGGCACAAATGCGGCTGGCCTGCGTCGGACTTAAACTAGCAAAGACACCTGCATTCAGACTTAGATTTTTTTGCAAATTTTTTAATTGCAAGATAGGGCCCACTGAGTTTTGTGAAATGAAAATGTATTTGAATGGAACAAGAGACTATTGATTCAAATCAATAGGAATTCATTTTTGGTCATTGTTTTCAGGCTTGTAGAGTTATTAGCAAAAGTTTGGGCACCCCTACAAAATGGTAATGTGTAAACAGAAGTGTACCTGAAAATGTCATATTTCTTCTTGATTTATTACAGGATTAGTTGCATTCATTATTTATAAAAATTCTAAACAGAAATGAACTAAAGGATTCAGCTCCCTTTTGAACCATTCTTAATTTCTTCTAACCTGATGATTACTAAGGCCCACAAAGGTTGGTTGAGGTTAGCTCTTGAATTATTCAGGTGGAGTCAATTCCAATGTTTGAATATTATTAACTTTATACATTCTAATCTTTCAGATTGTGAGTGAGGTTCTGCCTGGTTGCAACAACCATGCACCCTTCTAAGCAGGTGTCTGAGGATATGAACATGATATAATTGACTTGCACAAAACAGGCAAAGGCTATAAAAGTCTAAACTAAGTCTAAACTACCAGCTGCCAATTTCAACTGTCAGAAACATTGGTAGAAATGGAAGTTAATTGGAACAGTTACAAAACTAATCAGATCTGCTCAACAGAAACAACAGGTCACTGCAAAGTACATTCAAATACATTTGGATGACACGGGAGTGGTTCACAGGTCCACAGTACAGGGTACTTCCAGGGTACTTCCAGGGTACTTCCAGGGTACTTCCACTACAGGGTACCTTAGACAAGGACCTGGATGGGAGAGTTTTCAAAAGGAAGCCTTTTCTTAAACTTCATCAGAAGAATCTAGAGTATGCATATTTAAAACCTTGATCAGCCGTAATCCTTATGCAACAATGTGTTTGGAGAGATGAAAATCTGCCAACGGTTTATCATAACCCAGATCAGGGATCAAACCTGCAACCTTCACCTTCAGGGTCTGCCACTCCACTACAGCAGAATATGTGTCCATGTGTGAATTCCAACAGTATAACTATGCAAGTACACGTGTTATTTGACTTCCTAGGTCCCTGCATCAATGTAAAAATGCCCTTTGTCAACAGTAAGACAAATTCACTGAGGTTTGGGCTAAAAATGTGTATTAGGGCCAAAGAAAACAGCTCTGATATACAGTACATAGAAGTATGAATGCACAAACACACAGCTCCATTCCATTGTCTCCTCTCTGATTTACATTTCACATTAGTGGGGGGAAATAAATTAAATTAATATTCCTTGAAATTAAACTGCAGCCCATAAAACCTATAGAAAAAAATGTTTAGTCTAAAGTTAGACTAGCCACTTTGTTTAAATTCTCTTGTGAATAATATCCAAAAAAGCTTGAATTACCCATGCAGCCTTTAAATGTGCTTCATTAATAGGTTACTCTGCCTGTCATCACCACTCTATTAATAACTTTTAGGTGAAGCAACTCAGCTTCTCTTCCATAGTCTAACAGATGTTTTTCATCTGGCAGTATGACACTCAACTCGTCTGTTGCTGTGGAAGGAACATGAGCCGCAGGCTTTTGTCTTGATCACGGCACCAACAAATCAATGTAATTTAATCTTCAGATATCCAATCTGTTATTACTAACCTAGTTGTGATGTGACAAGTTATTATAACATTTAGATTCTGGTTGGTTAAACATGTTTGGGGTGCATCTCAGTTCAACAGGCTCTCAGATCCTGGACTTTACTCATTTCTATTGAATGGCACAGAAATGATAAGCTTTGGTTATTGGGAAAATTAATGTAGGTCCCTCAATTTTTAACAGAATCTTTTTTAATTGGGTCATACTGAATAAAACCAGATTACACACAAATGGCTTCCTAATGTTATTATTTAGGTTTTTATGAAGACTTTTAATTAAAACTAGTCAGGCCTGTTTTCGCTTGCCAAAATGTGATGTATTTGTTCCTTGTTTCTGTAGCCTTGAAGGCGGGATTTATGTACAGACACATGATCTGTTTTCCAAAGAAAGCTATAGATCTTTAGGTGTAATGAGGAGGTGTGTGTAGAAATCAGCTGCAGGAAGAGAAGAGAAGGTTAACTGCTAGTTAATTTATTCAGATCTCAGTAGAAGCAGTAGTTGAAATTAAAGAGTTATTTATCAAATATACAGGAGTACGTAACAAAGACTCTTGAGAAGATGCTTAAGATAACACAGGCGAAACGCCTGGAAATATTTCAATAAGATAATGCAAGAACACGCCTGGAATCACTTTGATAGAAAATAAACTCTGCAATAAGCAGATATGAATATGTAACACAGGAACAAACCTGGAATCACTTTGATAGAAAATAACAAACTCTGCAATAAGCAGATATGAATATGTAACGCAGGAACAAACCTGGAATCACTTTGATAGAAAATAACAAACTCTGCAATAAGCAGATATGAATATGTAACGCAGGAACAAACCTGGAATCACTTTGATAGAAAATAACAAACTCTGCAATAAGCAGATATGAATTTGTAACGCAGGAACAAACCTGGAATCACTTTGATAGAAAATTACAAACTCTGCAATAAGCAGATATGAATTTGTAACGAAGGAACAAACCTAGAATCACTTTGATAGAAAATAACAAACTCTGCAATAAGCAGATATGAATATGTAACACAGGAACAAACCTAGAATCACTTTGATAGAAAATAACAAACTCTGCAATAAGCAGATATGAATATGTAACGCAGGAACAAACCTGGAATCACTTTGATAGAAAATTACAAACTCTGCAATAAGCAGATATGAATATGTAACGCAGGAACAAACCTAGAATCACTTTGATAGAAAAT
>JACXGM010023760.1:0-16057 GCA_016801145.1 Umbra pygmaea
AAACAGCGGCCTCCGGTGGCCGGGAGGCCTGAGCGGAAACAGCGGCCTCCGGTGGCCGGGAGGCCTGAGCGGAAACAGCGGCCTCCGGTGGCCGGGAGGCCTGAGCGGAAACAGTGGCCTCCGGTGGCCGGGAGGCCTGAGTGGAAACAGCGGCCTCCGGTGGCCGGGAGGCCTGAGCGGAAACAGCGGCCTCCGGTGGCCGGGAGGCCTGAGCGGAAACAGCAGCCTCTGGTGGACTGGGAGTGGTGGAGACCTCTGGTGGTCTGAGAGTGGTGGAGACCTCTGGTGGTCTGAGAGTGGTGGAGACCTCTGGTGGTCTGGGAGTGGTGGAGACCTCTGGTGGTCTGGACAAGGTGGAGACCTCTGGTGGTCTGGACAAGGTGGAGACCTCTGGTGGTCTGGACAAGGTGGAGACCTCTGGTGGTCTGGACAAGATGGAGACCTCTGGTGGTCTGGACAAGGTGGAGACCTCTGGTGGTCTGGACAAGGTGGAGTCCTCTGGTGGTCTGGACAAGGTGGAGACCTCTGGTGGTCTGGGAACTTGGGTGACCTCTGGTGGTCTGGGAACTTGGGTGACCTCTTCTGGTCTGGGAACTTTGGTGACCTCTTCTGGTCTGGGAACTTGGGTGACCTCTTCTGGTCTGGGAACTTGGGTGACCTCTTCTGGTCTGAGAAGTTGGGTGACCTCTTCTGTTCTGGGAACTTGGGGGAACTCTTCAGGTCTGAGAACTTGGGTGACCTCTTCAGGTCTGGGAACTTGGGTGACCTCTTCTGGCCTGGGGAACTTGGACGACCTCTTCAGGTCTGGGAACTTGGACGACCTCTTCAGGTCTGGACACTTGGATGATCTTAGCTGGCCGTGGAGCGGAAACACTGACCTCTTGTGGCCGTGGAGAGGCAACACCGGCCTCTTCTGGCCTTGGAGCGAAAACACCCCAAACCCCTACAGAAGGGGTTTCCTTTACCTCTTCGTCAGACGACTCTGACCCACTTATAAGAACAGGCATCTCCTCGTCGTCGCCCTCTTTATATATATTGCTCAGATAGGAGGCCCACCAGTGAAACGAGGAGTCAGCCATAGTGGGAAACAGGCAGGCAGCCATCTTGGAACTGGGGCTGTTAGCAGCACTCTTGGAACTGGGACTAGTAGCCTTCTTGGACCTGGAGATGGTAGCCATCTTCTTGGAACAGGGACTGGGTGCCCTTTTTGGAGCTTCAAAAGGGGCAGGTGTCTCAAAGACACGACGGAAAAGAATGTAGTCCCCATCTATAGCCTCCCTGACTAAAAAGTCCTCATAGGAGGCTTCGTAGAGGTCCCAGAGAGGATCCTCCTGGGCCCAGCCACTGTAAAACGGCTCACTCCCAGCCATTGTATAGTAAGGCAAGGTATTCTGTAATGAATACTCAAATTTATGAAGAAAAACACTGTTTATTAACAACAGGATGTATAGGTCCAAAACAGAGGCACAGCGGATACTCCAAGACAGAAGACTATAAAACCAAAGCAGGGGTCAGGCCAGCATATCAATACTTAATCAATAATTGGGGGTTATGTCATTGTTTTAGTCACAGATGTCTTGTATTAGTAATTAGTTTGTCTTGTTATTTATCCCTGGTGTTCTCCCCTTATGTTTGTCAGTCAATGTGTTCCTGTACGCGTTCCTGTGTGTGTCCCTGGATGTATTAGTAAGCCCCACGTGGCAGTATTTCTTTATTAAGAGTTTAAATAAATATATTTTGGATTATTAAACCTTCGCGCCTGTCTCTCACTCATAACCTCGGGAGAACGTGACAGATTGACTGACCTTAAATGAAGAGACAGCTAAGGAAGACCTGTTTTGCTAGCCGCCTGGAGGATGAGGCGATCGAGGCAAGAGTCATGGAGCTACGGGCTCATATGGACCGGGTTA
Organism: Umbra pygmaea; assembly: GCA_016801145.1. Lineage (NCBI taxonomy): Eukaryota > Metazoa > Chordata > Actinopteri > Esociformes > Umbridae > Umbra > Umbra pygmaea. Next base: position 1,911 of record JACXGM010023760.1, read on the forward strand.
TGGCCGCTGCCTCGGGAGCCCGCTTCCCCCCTTTCTCCTGGGAGGACCTGCAGCTCTTCACGCTCCCGGCAGGACAACCCCAACATGTGGCGGGTAAGGGCTATTGGAACGGAGTAGAGGAGGAGTGGATGTTGTGGGAGAAAGAGGAGGAAAAGGAAATTGTCTTCGGGGACACAGAGGAGGACTGGGGTTGGACTGGTTCACAGGCTAACCCTCTTAGCAGGCCGGCTAGCCCCCTCTGCACCCTTCCGTCATCTAGCTTCCCCCTTCATGGTCAGGTTCAGGGTAGGCGTTCTAAAAAGAACCCCCGTTTGACTATGAGTACTTCCGCTAGCTCTCGGCCTACTCCTCTTAGCCTCCCGATTAGTACACAGGCTACCCCAGCTAGCATAGAGGACAAGCCAGTCAGCTTTCAGGCTAATGCTAATAGCTCTGGTAGTAGTCAGGCTAGCACCCCCCTTACTGGCTTCCAGGCTAGTGTAGCCAGGTTAGAAGCTAGCCGTTCTGCTAGCATCTCCTCTAGCTCTGTCTTGTTTCTGCCTAGCTCTCAGGTTCAGGGCCGTGGTCCACGGAATAGGGCCCCCCATCTGAGTGCTAGTTTCCCTAGCAGGCAGACTAGCTCTCACAGCACCCAGGCTAGTTCTCATAGTCCCCAGGCTAGTTCTCATAGTCCCTCTAGCTTTCAGGCTAGACCCCCTTGTGCCCCAGTTTCAGCCCCAGTTAGGGGACCTGTTCTTGCCCCAGTTATTGGCCCCAGGGCCCTAGTAAGCTCCCCGTTTAGCTCCTCTCGCTCTCTGGCTAGGTTCCCCAACATACAGGCTACCTCCCCTAGCTATAGCGTAGAAGCCCCCCATAATCAGGTGCAGGGTGGTAGTCCACATAAGGCCCCCCCTTATCCTGGCCTCAGACCTGGAGGTCCTACTCCTCCCTCCGCCTCCTGGGTTTGGCGATGACGCCTCCTGGGAGGACCCCCGTCTCCGCCGCCGCTGATCTCCCTATATTATATCCCTATATTGATTACCACTCCCTATAATAAAATAACGTATATCCCTTTATTGATGACCACTCCCTATAATAAAATAACTTCTATCCCTATATGCATGACCACTCCCTATAATAAAATAATTTATATCCCTATATTGATGACCACTCCCTATAATAAAATAACTTATATTCCTATATTGATAACCACTCCCTATAATAAAATAACTTATATCCCTATATGGATGACCACTCCCTATAATATAATAACTTATATTCCTATATTGATGACCACTCCCTATAATATAATAACTTATATCCCTATATTGATAACCACTCCCTATAATAAAATAATTTATATCCCTATATTGATAACCACTCCCTATAATAAAATAATTTATATCCCTATATTGATAACCACTCCCTATAATAAAATAACTTATATCCCTATATGGATGACCACTCCCTATAATATAATAACTTATATTCCTATATTGATGACCACTCCCTATAATATAATAACTTATATTCCTATATTGATGATCACTCCCTATAATAAAATAATTTATATACCTATATTGATAACCACTCCCTATAATAAAATAACTTATATCCCTATATTGATGACCACTCCCTATAATAAAATAACTTATATTCCTATATTGATGATCACTCCCTATAATAAAATAATTTATATCCCTATATTGATGACCACTCCCTATAATAAAATAACTTATATTCCTATATTGATGATCACTCCCTATAATAAAATAATTTATATCCCTATATTGATGACCACTCTCTATAATAAAATAACTTATATTCCTATATTGATGATCACTCCCTATAATAAAATAACTTATATCCCTATATTGATGACCACTCCCTATAATAACTTCTATCTTTCTCCAGGGCTGGGGTTATCTCTTTTATTCCAGCAGGTGGGTCTTACACTCTGAGCTTGAATAAAAGCATATAAGGCCGCTATGTGATTGTGGTTTTACCTGACCAGAACAGACTTCTAACACTGTGTGAAGTGGAGGTTTATGGGTTCCTTGCACCAACTGGTAAGAAAGCATTTCATTATATTTCAGTTATTTCAGTTAAATCAGCAGAGTTTGCATTTCCTTGATGTTTTACAGAAAAGTTACTTTTTAAGTACAAGAAAGATATTCCTTTTGAATTAATAATGCAAAGGCGATTAATTGTTCTTATACTGCTCTCATCTGGAATCCTGGCCAGCTTAAGTTTGAAAATCTTATTTTAACACACCTGCTGAAATGAGGTTTTATATGTCTGAATATACATAGAAACAATGACCGAAACGGTGGCTTAAGTACTTAGAAGTACTACCCTGGAAACTACCAACTACAAACTAACAAGTACTTAACTAAACCCAGTCATGACGTTGAGGCATTAATGAACCCGCGAGCCTCTGAGTGGCAGCCCAATGTCAACAGGTCTTTGAAAACAATGTTATTATGTTTTTAATTAGTTTACTTCTCAGTACTGACCATTGCTGATGAAATATTTTTTATATATTTATTACAATGCTACTAAGTTGCTAGTTACTATTAAGGTTTAATTTGCACCTAGGTTTTCGAAAATGTAATTACAGTAAATCAATCTGGATTGGAGCATATGCTGAATTACGAAAACACTTTACTTTTATTTGACCAAGGAGACATATTGAGAACCATTCACAAGTGTGTCCTGGGAACACAACCACTAGAAATGGTACACATACATACTGTACATCCATAAATAAAAAACACTCAAAATACATATACATACTTTAAAATTGGGTTCTTATAAACAGTAAACACTTTTGAATACTATGCATTAATACATACACTATATTAATAGTAAATGTGACTTTTTGAAAGAGGCTCTTTATCATCTTCTCCAGGAACGGGTAAACATTCATTCTACCAAAATCTAAATGTTGGAATAAATTTCAACAATCATGCTTGAACAAGATGGAAACAATTGCTTAGTAAGATAAAGCATGACCTTTTTCTGATCTATTTTGTTCAGGAGATAACGTGGCTCTGTATGGAAAGGCTGCCCAGTCGTCTTTGCACTCGCTCGGTGTGCCCAATAACGCTATTGATGGCAACCGCAATGGAATTTGGAAAGTAGGATCCTGCACCCACACTGAACTGGAACTAAACCCCTGGTGGAGGGTAGATCTTCTGAAGACCTACAAAGTGTTCTCAGTCACCATCACCAACACATTGGACAGTATACCCAGTAGGCTGAATGGAGCTGAGATTCACATCGGTGACTCCCTGAAAGACAATGGCATTAACAATCCCAGGTGAACTAATAGTAAATTAGTTGCAATGTGTTATATTGAATTTTACATGGAGCTCTGTGAAGATCTGGCACTATATATATAAGTATTCAATTACAAAATTTAATGGAAAACCATTGTTGCCCATCAAACAACTCAGCAGAGGTTTCTATAAACATGTGTTTGTTTGTCATCCTACAGGTGTGCTGTGATCTCTTCTATCCCAGGTGGGACTTCCAGCACATTCCAGTGTAACGGCATGGAGGGTCGATATGTCATTGTGGTCATTCCAGGGAGGAACGAGTACTTGACCTTGTGTGAGGTGGAGGTCTTTGGGTCTCCCTTGGAGGGGAAGAGTGAGTGAGCAGAGTCTCGTGTTTTCGTCACACGCTACCGCTCGGCCCACAAACTCTGGAGAGGAAAAATAACATCTAATCAACCTTAGTGACAACATTAATTCTGCAATTGATACATTTATTATACACATGTTATATCCATTTATTCTAGAAGAATATTCACTACTTGGCCAAAAGTATGTGGATACCTGACCATTAGACCCATATGAGCTTGTTGGATGTCCCATTCCCAAACCATGGGAAATAATAAGGAGTTGAGGTCAGGGCTCTGTGTAGGCCAGGAAACTGTTGACACAAATTTAAAAGTATTAAATTGTCTTTGTGATCCTGTAGCATTAAGACAACCATTCACCTGAACTAGCCCAAACCCTGAAAAACAGCCCCAGACCCTGATACCTCCTCCACCATTAGTAGGGGTGTCCACATACTTTTGGATATATAGTCTACCTTTTGAGCTTTAACTGTCATATAAAGGTTATACTGTCTGTACTACATCTACACAACATAAAGTGTAAAGAAATATTTCCACTCAATGTGATTAATCCTGTAGTTCTGATACCTTCTATGACACATCCTTGCATCTCTATCTTCATTTTTCATCAGGCACTTTTCCTGAGTAGTTGTTTAAGAATGTATAATTAATAGAAACGCAATATTTTTTAAACAATGCCATTTCCACTGAAATAAAATTGAATCTGAGGTCATGGAATATCTTCATTGTGCTTGCTTGTAATCTATAAAGGGCTGTATAACTTTGCAATTGAAATCACAAACCTTTTCTGAAATACATTCCCATAGAACAGCAATGACAGAACACAGGAACTCTGGGCCCCCAGTGACTTGGAAGCCTTCTGGACGATTTAGATGGTATTGCAAAAAGAGGCATTGTCAAACATCAACTCTTTAAGCTCTAAGTCTTAAATGCTGAGAAATTAAAACATCAGCGGTATGTATTTCAAGCTCAAGCTCAAAATAGCAAAACCTCAAAAATACCTTAATAAATATTTATTCATTATATGTTTACACTCCAATTGGTCATGTCCAATTTTCTCTGTGTAACATCATCCAGCTCAGCTCCACCTCAACACTCACAGCCACATACCGGTATTTCTCCAAGTCCAATTGTTCACGAAAGCACCCCTGTTACCAGATCACACTCACCGGAATCACCTGCTTTCCTCTGGTCTGTAATAATACACTCACTCCAAATTCCCTCTCTGTGAGGTATTGTACATTTCCAGTCTTACTGAGCAATTCTCATTGTTATTATCTTCTTTGGCCTGACCCTGTTTGTATATTTGGATTTTTGGATTTTGCCCTGGTACTTCTGCTTTGTACTTGACTGACCATTTTGTGTATGTTTGATCTGTCCGAGAACCCGAGCCCGTGTACCGACCCTGCTAGTCTGAGAACCTGTCCTTTGTATCGTCCTTGCCTGTCTGAGAGCCTTCCTGTGTACCGACCTTGCCTAAAAGAGAAACCACTACAGTGTACCGATCAAGCCTGTTCCAGACCTAGCCCAGGATTTCCTTGTTCCTTGCATATAATTCTGAGATCTCTGCCCAGTATATTGCTTATTGTATTTATATTGAATAAATACCTTTTGTGGTACACCTCCTGTCCAGACCTGATTCGTTACACTCTGACCCTACCTGGTCGGTAAGTCCTCAGCAGGTGGGGGATGGTGGAGGGCGCTCACGTTCAAGCACGTCGCCACGCGGTCTGATCGTTATCCCGCTTGTCCATACGCTAGTCCATCAGTTCTTTTCCCTTACCTTGGGCAGGATTGTAACAATTTACTCTACCACAAGTACATTAAATTTTCTTAAGAGCGATTTTTGAGGGGTAATATGTTAAATGTACTGTATAATGGAACCATAATTACTACTACTGGATAATTGATAGGTACAGTGCCTTGCGAAAGTATTCGCCCCCATTAAACATTTAGACCTTTGAACTTTTCGACCTTTTGCCACATTTCAGGCTTCAAACATAAAGATATAAAACTGTAATTTTTTGTGAAGAAGCAGCAACAAGTGGGACACAATCATGAAGTGGAACAAAATTTATTGGATATTTCAAACTTTTTTAACAAATAAAAACTGACAAACTGGGCGAGCAAAATTATTCAGCCCCTTTACTTTGAGTGCAGCAAACTCTCTCCAGAAGTTCAGTGAGGATCTCTGAATTATCCAATGTTGACCTAAATGACTAATAATGATAAATAGAATCCACCTGTGTGTAATCAAGTCTCCGTATAAATGCACCTGCTCTGTGATAGTCTCAGAGGTCCGTTGAAAGCACAGAGAGCATCATGAAGAACAAGCAGCACACGGCAGGTCCGAGATACTGTTGTGGAGAAGTTTAAAGCCGGATTTGGATACAGAAAGATTTCCCAAGCTTTAAACATCCCAAGGAGCACTGTGCAAGCGATAATATTGAAATGGAAGGAGTATCAGACCACTTCAAATCTACCAAGACCCGGCCGTCCCTCTAAACCTTCAGCTCATACAAGGAGAAGACTGATCTGAGATGCAGCCAAGAGGCCCATGATCACTCTGGATGAACTGCAGAGATCTACAGCTGAGGTGGGCGAGTCTGTCCATAGGACAACAATCAGTCGTATACTGCACAAATCTGGCCTGGAAGAATGGCAAGAAGAAAGCCATTTCTGAAAGATATCCATAAAAAGTGTCGTTTAAAGTTTGCCACAAGCCACCTGGGAGACACACCAAACATGTGGAAGAAGGTGCTCTGGTCAGATGAAACCAAAATCAAACTTTTTGGGAACAATGCAAAACGTTATGTTTGGCGTAAAAGCAACACAGCTCATCACCCTGAACACACCATCTTCACTGTCAAACATGGTGGTGGCAGCATCATGGTTTGGGCCTGCTTTTATTTTCCCGTGCCTGCCCCGGTCCCCGTGGCTGACATTCACACAATGTTAATTAAGCCTATCGCCGCCAGGTCAATAGCTCTGTATTTCGCAGTACACAGTTTTTAAATCTGATGTTTGTGGTGACATTCCCACGCTGGCGCACCAGTAGTGATGTATTTTACGCCAACCAGTTATTATTGGTTTACCAGAGCAGAAGAGTGTAGCAACCATTGCAAAGGAAGGAGTAGGCTAACGTTATACGAACTAGGAGTATGGCGGAGCCTACCGTGGATAAAATAAAAAACCGTCTAAGAACAATTTCTGATGCTCCAGATGAAAAAGTAATTTAGCGTTCAGATGAAGGATTACAGTTAAAAACGAAAGCAATCTATGCATAGGTACATGTCATAAAATCATGTTGACAGTGTTTGTGTAATTACTCTCACTGCCAGAAGGGGGAGACAAATGTTCCACGCACAGCGTGAGCATCCAGTTTGGCAAATTGACGCAAATGAGGAAGTGCCTTAAACCTGCAATCTATCTGAATTCCAGCTGGGGGCGATACGTCTGGTTGCAAAAGACCTTGGTTTCTGTAATAGTCTATGAGAATGAGAGACATAATATACTTGATTTATTACCTCAGTAAACATTTTCATAATGAGTATATGGTGTCAATCGCTAGATTTAAGCCTTCTGCAATTTATCATAATGTAAATTTTTTTAACTATGGTCTTGTTGATTTTAAAATTGGCGATAAAGCAAAGTGGCATTTACGGCATGGTTATGGCGTTCGGTTGTATGACAAGACACTCAAAGGAGTTGGCATTTAACTTTTTCCGGTAAGTAACGTTACATTTTGTTTTACAATTTTTTTTAATACTGTTTTTCCCAATTAATATCAGTTAGCTAGCTAGATAACTCCTCCCTCTCGTCTAAAATCGTCACATCCACCACCAAGATGTCTGCACCCGTAACACCAAATTCGATGACCCAAATCAAATCTTCACAAACCAATGGGTGCTGTGACACAATATATGGTTCCGCACTACAGCTTTAAGGCTTGTATGTAAAAACATTCCATAGTAAGTTCTGCACTGTTTTTTTCAGTGCATATCACCAATTTTAATTGAATTCAATGTATTAGATTATTTGGTGAATATAGCATGTGGTCTGTGCAATACAAAGCATTCAATCATCTACCACATGGCTGTTAAGAAATGGATTTTACAAGCCTGTGAATTATGAAACCATTAAATGAGGGTTTGGGGAAAAGCTTGTAAGAGCTGATAGTGGAATTGATTGTATTCTATTATTGCTTATCATTGTTATTACTTTCCCAGTGTGTTTCTATTAGTGTCATCAAGCCAGGCGGTTTCACTGTGAAACTTATGGGCTTTTCAGTAAACGAGCTAATTCAGACCCCTGTGAGCTATGAGGGAAATGGTTGTGTCTCAAATAGTACACTATTCCCCACTGGTCCTCAGGAAAATACATATTCAATACGGGGAATAGGGTGCCATTGGGACTCACTATGTTTTACACCATGTTTTTTTTAGGATAATTTCCCAGCATGTTGAACATTTTTAATAAAAGGCAGGAACTATCACAGTCTCTGGCAAACAAACAAATAGGTTATTAAAATATATTGACTTCTTTAATGTGATGCAATAAACAAGTTGTCTTAATGACCATTTGTCTAAGATGAGTATATGTATGGAGGACTAAATGTGCCATATTCAATAAATAAATAAAGTATATGACTCAACACAGCTGTTTGTAGCAGTGCAATAAAAGACTGAAGGGATCGTCTCTTGACTGTGTCTGTATTCATATGGTACATACTACATATACATATACACTTCTCAAAAACATTTAGGGAAAACACAAATCACACAATGTCTCAATGAATATTAAAGATCAAAATCTTCAAAACCACAACTCATGTGACGTAGTGTCTGACCCCCACATAACCGTTTGCACCCCGACAATGCTCCTGATGAGAAGGATGGAACCTGGATCAGGGCACAAGTGAACTCCTGTACTGTCGGTTTTGCTACTTGGCAGCAGCGGATGCACAGTACATAATGGCCCAGAGGTTCTCATTTGGATTCAGGTCTGGGGAACACGAGGGCCAGTCAATGGCATCAATACCTTCATCATCCAGGAACTGCCTACACACTCTGGCCACATGAGGCCAGGCATTGTCCTGCACCAGGAGGAACTCAGGGCCCACTGCACCAGCACAAGTTCTGACGATGGGCCTGAGGATTTCATCCTGGTACCTAAAAGCAGTCAGGGTACCGTTATCCAGAGATAGGCATAAATTACCCCTAATCGAGGGCACAGGTGACTCTGCTTGGTGGGAGGGGGCCCACAAATCAAATTCTGCTTAGGGCCCCCAAAACGCTTGGGCCGACAATGCTGCACTGTAAAAAAAACTGATTGTAATTTGACTGGAAATCCAGTGTAAAAGTTTACGGTTTCTTACCTTCAATTGGAACAATGGGAAACATTCTAAAATTACATACGTTTTACCTGGTCATTAGAGTCATACTGAAAAACTTCCCATAAGTTGTGAACTCAGCCCAACCCAGAAAAGTAATCCATTGCAGTATCTATGCCCATCTCTGCCATTAGCTAGCACTTGGAGGTCTGTGCGACAATCCAAGAATGCCTCCCCAGACCCTCACTAACCCATCACCAAACCGGTCATGCTGGATGATGTTGCAGGCAGCTTAGCGTTCACCACAGTGTCTCCAGACACTTTGAGGTCTGTCACATGTGCTCAGGGCCTTTTCTAGCACTGGGGCTGACAAATTCGCTTGGCAACACTATATTATGCCGCAACATAAACTTGGATATAACTTTTCAAAATAATAGCGCTCGGAATTCATTACAATAATTATTGTTAAGTCAGTGCATAGATAGTTAGTGGGTCTAAGTTCATGTGTTGCAAAAATGTGTCTACTGCTGGACAAAACAGAAAAATATTTTTCATATGTAATAATTTTTTCACGTGAGACAGACAATATATTCAATCAATATTCTGTGTACAACATATTTGTTACTTTTGTAATTAAATATTGTTATAGAAAACATGTTAAATGCTGACATGATATAGTGTTGCCAGGCGAACGTGTTCTAGAAACAGCCCTGCATGATGTGATCAGTGTGAACCTGCTCTCATCTGCAAAGAGAACGAGGCAAAGCACCATTGGCGGACCTGCCAATTCTAGTGTTCTCTGACAAATGCCAATCGAGCTGCACAGTGCTGGAGTATGAGCACAGGTCCCACTAGAGGATGTCAGGCCTTCATGCTACCCTCATGGAGTCTGTTTCTGACAGTTTGGTCAAAAACATGCACACCAGTAGCCTGCTGGAGGTCATTCTGTAGGGCTCTGGCAGTGCTCCTCCTGTTCCTCCTCACACAAAGGAGCAGATACCGGTCCTGCTGCTGGGTTTGGTTGATGCCCTTCTATGACCCTGTCCACATTTCCTTGTTTAATGCCCCATCTCCTTGACTCTCCTCCATGCTCCTGAGACACAGCAAACCTTCTTGCAAAGTCGTGTATTGAATGTGCCATCCTGGAGGAGCTGGACTACCTGTGTAACCTGAATGGGCTGCAGGTACCGTCTCATGCTACCAGTAGTGACAAGGACACTAGCAAAATGCAAAACTAGAGAAGAATCAGTTAGAAAGAATAAGGAGAGAGCAATTGTCTGTGGCCACCACCTGCAAAACCATTCCTTTTTTGGGGTTGTATTGCTGTTGCCACTTCAGTGCAACCGTTTCATTTGCCCCCAAACAGGTGACATTGATTCACAATTGCTTATTGCTTCCTAACTGGACAGATCAATATCCCTGAAGTTTCATTGACTTGGTGTTATACTGTGATGATTGAGTGTTCCCTTAATTATTTTTGGAGTAGTGTACTATTTACAGAAAATAAATAATAATCACACATACAAAAATAACTGTTTTCATGCACTTCTTTAATATATCCGTTTTCATATTCACAACAAATACATTAAGCTCTTTCTCAAGTTTTTATAATACAGTTCTTAAATATTTGTACACAAACATGTTTCTCTGAATGTCATCCTCTATCAAAATGTCCTTTTATTCCTTTTAATTTTAAACATTTTATATTTCGTTTAATGTTGAGTCTCCATGCCTCCTTGCAAACGGACAGTATCTCCTTTGTACAGGTGTTTACAGGTGAAAATAATAAATCATCATATTTCAATGACAGTTCTCAGTAGGAGGATCTTGTGGGTTTAAGGTGCAGGCGAGGAAGTAGAGAGAAAGTAAAAAACTAAACTAAAACTATATAACCAAAAGGAATAGAACATTTTTACATACACAAAAACAAAGAGGACAGCTTATTTCAGTAGTCTGTCAGTAGTGAATCAGGAGAGGGTTAGTACTTCAACAAAGCAATGCTTGTTGTAAAGATACATTAACAAACTCTTCGTAAGAAATAACAACATCATTCTGTCCCATATGGCACCGTTTGCCCGTAGACAGCAGTGCCATTGAACAGTACAGCCCTGTGTATAATAACAGAGGCATTCAGCTGCTTTTCGGAGCTCAGAACATCTCTAAATTAAATACAGCACTCTCATAAACTTCTATCAGTTAGTTCCTCAGTTTCATATCGCTGTAACAATGAACCAAGGAAGGAGGCATGGTAAGAAACATTAAAATAAATGTACATGTCTGTCCTTCAAAAAAATAAATGACATGAGCAATCTAAATAATTTATATGCCTGTATGGTACATCTGTAGTTTCAAATTTAAAAGCGTTTCTGTTTTTTTGTTAAAGTTAGAATACATGGGTCCTGTATTTTTTCCCCATATTTTTCTCCCCTCCCAATTCCCACCAACCCTGCCTTGTCGGCAGCTCCGCAACTCCTTGGACAGCTGCAGGATTATGAGAGGCGGTCACACGATTCATCCAACCACATGTCGCCAAGCCGGCTGATTCTATTTGCACTGCTCATTCAACACGGTAGACTATAGTCGGATCATGCACAGAATGATTACATTCACCGACTATACTTCCGCGATTGAATTTACTGGAGCCAGAGCTGCACACAAGGAATCGCTGAAGAACGACAAAGTAAAAGATTCAGCTCATCTAACCCAAATCCCGGGCAGCGCTGATTTGCGCTGCGTCGTTCTGGAGGTCCGGGGAAAGCCGGAGAACCCATAGTCATCCTCGAACCACTGACTACCATAACGTAGACTGTCCTGCAATGCAGCAACTTAGCCCACTGCGCCATGCAGACTCCCCCCAAAATGGTCCAGTTTTGTTGAACCCTTACACCCTTGTTGCATCTCCTCAACAAACTGATGTATATCAACATTCAGATGAAATGCATGTTATGTTGATGACCTGTGTTCCTCAAAGGGTAATGTAAGTAAGCTATGTTACAGTTTATTGATGAAGGGAATGTTGGCTGCGTAACAGCTTCCATGGCTTGAGTCCCAAATGCCATCCTATTCCTTATAGTGCACTACTGTAAACAAATCCTTGTGGGCCTTGGCCAGGAGTGCATTAAAATGTGAATGAGGGATTGAACGCCATCAGGTCGTCCTACACACCCTTTAGCTTTTACAACCGAGAAGAAAACCTTTTGCACATGTAACATTGGGACATTCCATTAATAGGGTTTTTATTCAACAAATAAAAGCTGTGAAAATACTTTTGTGTCCTACCCAATAAAGGCAAGTCGATCATTTTGCTTCCTCAATCCGTCTGTCACAAAGTGCAAATACACACATTAGTCATTAAGACAACAAACAAACAAGCAGTTTAAAAGAAGAGGTCTTAAAAATAAACAAAATGAAATTCACATAAATAAGTTAGAATTCTGCAGGCCCGCCTGTCAACAAAATAAAAAGGCAAATTACAACACCAAAAATGGAATGGCTCCTCCCCCAAGACACACTGGAAATGAAGAAAGCAAAGTGTGTTCCTAGAGAGAACAGACATTTGAAGCAGACACACTTCATTACATTGTAGGGCTGTCAAAGTAAATATCTGCTAATGTCGCATCACGCGCAGGCTTGTCTGCGTATATGTTTAGACATCACTAGTTACATTTCCAGTTCAGCACAGAACCTTTTAAGCGCACTTGTTTCCGTATTGCCCCATTAAAGCACAAACACTAGTTGACCTCATTCAAAAATTATGTACAGTATTTCAAGAATGATTATTTTTTCATCGTGGACATGTATATATTTATGATGTTTAAAATACTTTTTATATTACGTCTGTGTGCCCTTGGTTATTTATATTTTCTCGCTACTGAATATTTTTTTTTATTCCTTTTTAAATTTTGTGAGGATCCATGTTATACTGACCAGTGGATTATTTATAATTAAAACTATAAAATAAATATATATATTCTGCAATGCTGCGTCCTTGAAATGAAAAAAAAACATGTAATAATAAATGTGCTAAATGTGTTTCATTGCTATTTACTATAGAATCGCTAAACATTTGTAATTCTTTATTTTAACTTGACAGCCCTACTCTGTGAATGTTCACTGGTCCTACCATCAACAATGTGCTGGAACTATGTTGAGTTATAGCCTGAGTGCCCGTCTGCTTGTGCTAAAATACTAACTCCTTGTCAGTCATTGTCAAACAGCAATCATTTCTGCTCTGGTCCTAACCGGCTAGTGGTTTTGTGAGATCTGATTCTAACCGGCTAGTGGTTTTGTGAGATCTGATTCTAACCGGCTAGTGGTTTTGTGAGATCTGATTCTAACCGGCTAGTGGTTCTGTGAGATCTGATTCTAACCGGCTAGTGGTTCCGTGAGATCTGATCCTAACTGGCTAGTGGTTTTGTGAGATCTGATCCTAACCGGATAGTGTTCTCTGAAATCTGATTCTAACCGGCTAGTGGTTTTGAGATCTGATCCTAAATAACTAGTGGTTTTGTGAGATCTGATCCTAACCGGCTAGTGTTCTCTGAAATCTGATTCTAACCGGCTAGTGTTTTTTTTTAGATCTGATCCTAACTGGCTAGTGTTCTGTGAGATCTGATTCTAACCAACTAGTGGTTTTGTGAGATCTGATTCTAACCGGCTAGTGTTCTGTGAGATCTGATTCTAACCGGCTAGTGTTCTGTGAGATCTGATTCTAACCGGCTAGTGGTTCTGTGAGATCTGATTCTAACCGGCTAGTGGTTCTGTGAGACCTGGTCTTAACCTGCTAGTGGATTCTGTAAGACCTGGTCTTAACCTGCTAGTGGAATCTGTGAGACCTGGTCTTAACCTGCTAGTGGATTCTGTAAGACCTGGTCTTAACCTGCTAGTGGATTCTGTGAGACCTGGTCTTAACCTGCTAGTGGATTCTGTGAGACCTGGTCTTAACCTGATAGTGGATTCTGTGAGATCTGGTCCTAATTGACTAGGGCTTCTGTAAGATCTGGTCCTAATGGTCAAGTGGATTCTATGAGATCTGGTCCTAATCGTCTAGGGGTTCTGTGAGATCTGGTCCTAATCGACTAGGGGTTCTGTGAGATCTGGTCCTAATCGACTAGGGGTTCTGTGAGATCTGGTCCTAATCGACTAGGGGTTCTGTGAGATCTGGTCCTAATCGACTAGGGGTTCTGTGAG
>JACXGM010023761.1:0-16043 GCA_016801145.1 Umbra pygmaea
TAACCATTCCCCTTACGTTAAACCTAACCTTAACCATTACCCTAAAACATATTCTAAACTTACCCCTACCCTTAAAATACACAATTAGTTGCTTATCAACAGATGGTTTGTTGATAGTTTGTTGATAGTCATATCATCAACAAACTATCTGTAGAGCACATACAGATGGAATGTCAGACTCTCCAAATAAAGTGTAACCGTTTTTTTTGTTTAAAACCTGTAGACTTTTACTTTATCTAGCCTGAACAAACTATCCCAATTCAACTCACTTTTTACATTAAAATTGGACAGATGTGGGAAGGAAAGGTTGTCACATGGTTAATCCAACCACATGTTGCCGAGCCATACGATTCTTTTCGCACTGCTCATCCAAAAGCCTTTAGTCAGATCATGCACAGGATGAATATTTTCACCAACTAGTCTTCCATGATTGAAATAACAGGCACCCGATCTGCACAAAATGAGTCGCTGTAAAGCGATATGGCAAGGTAGATAATTTGACTAACCTATCCCAAATCCCGGGCAGCAGTATGCCAATTTGTGCTGCCTCATGCTGGAGGTCCGGGCAAAGTCAAGGAAGCTGTAGTCATGCTTAGTCCAATGACTATCATGACTTGTCCTGCAATGCAGTGACTTAGCCCACCACGCCACATGGACCTCCCAAGTGCTTGATAATAAGTTATTGACAAGTTGAATGAAGTGTTCTTCTCCAGGGCTTAGAAAAATAAATCTCTGTACTATTGGGGGTTCGTGAACCAGTGATTTATTTTTAAGGTGGGAATTATGGGAGATTTATAGATTGATGGTGATGTGTCAGTTCCCATTTAATCGGGAGTCAAAGGACATATTTAGTCATGACATCCTGGTCTTCAGCGTAGTGCCTTCACAACCTCGAATCAGATGAATCCCATGAGCAAGCTTACTCTCCAATTGAAAGATGTCTTGGTTGCGGGATATGCTGTGAGCCATAATTATTGATGGTGTAGGGACTCTGTATCCCAGATTGGATCAGTTGAGATGTTGGGAAAGGAAGGGCAGGGCTGACAGATATCCCAAGAGTCTGAACTTACGCAAGTTACAAATGTGCTAAACCGTAGAATTCATCAGCCGCTTCATTCGCCAACATTGGTTTGTCAAGGTTTGTAAGCAACTACAGTGTGAATCATTATTCAGGGCTTTGCTATTTAAAGGCAATGGAAATCAATTTGCTAGTTCTCCTTCACGGGTCAAGTGTAACTGTTTGACCCAAGTAGTTCTATTATTGCTTATTAAATCACTATGTTCCGAAAGGAAGTGCTTAGAACACTTATCAGCATACGATTGTGTTGGAGTGGGTCCAAGGCACACAGTATTCCCCTAATTTCAATTGAATGCTTCACTGTTAGCTTTTGTATTCCTATTTCCCATTTGTAAAATGTTTAGTTATGATATAATATGTGATCCAGTTCCGATATGTTTGAGTGATAGGGAGTTATCCATCTGATAGCTGATACACAATCTGTTTGTACTTTGTGCGGTGTGGTAAAGCAGTTCGTCATAATGTTTGTCAGTCAATTAACTTCACTCGAAGATTGCGTATGCACACAAGATGAAACAAAACAAACCGCTTCGAGAGTCGTTAGCTAGGTGTGACACAATGGGGACCATAAAAATGCTTTTCACAAGCTCATCAAAGTGATTTATGCTTTCAAGTTATTAGGACAGCCGCTTCCTATGAAAATGATAAAATACTTTATGTTTTGTGGAATGACAAACCAGGTTGGAAACAGGTCTGTGCTTCTTCAGTCCAGAAACAAAGTAAACAAAGCACCACTCTGACCAAGTTTTCCCGCCAAGCCAGCTTGGTGGTGCTTTTTTTATTTATTTTTTAATCAATCCTCTCCATGGTAACAGGCCATGGTAACTTGTCTTGCTCCAAGCCACGTGAAAGGCTACTCCTTGAAACAGAGTTGAAAACACACTGGTTAACCCGAGGCAAAGAGGTTTGGCATGTCCCCCGCATAGAAGCTTTCCATTGTGTACCCATTTAAATGGCAGTTTTCTTAAACTTTTGTGGGACTTAAAGGACAGGACAAAGCACAGTGAGTCTTTAATAAAAGGGATGTTTGGTTTTGGTGTCATGTCTTGGCTTGGCCACTAGATGCCCTCATTATGTTGGTATGGAGAAGTATGTACCTCTCCATGTGACTATTGCTTTGTGGAACAGGGTAGTGAACAGCCAGCATATAGACTATAAAGTTCTCGTTTTTACTTGTTGCATAGAATAGGCTCGGTTGCCATTGGGTTGTGCAGCTGAAAAGTCACCCTTTAAGGCTGCTAATTAGGTCAAGGGTCTTTTTTTCCTCAGACTGTAAATGTGTATATGACTCAACCGAGCCGGTATTGACTTATGACTTAAAATGGGGGGTAAAAAAGCAATCTTTAGAAAGAACAACCAGTGTGCTGACGATTGTGTTACAGTCTTGTTCTGACTTTAACTGTTCCAGTACGCGTGCTATCTTGTGAGGGTTTTCAACCGTAAGATTGGGTAGTGTCATGTTTCAATCACGCCCCGTGGCTGTGGACTCATTGACCTTTTGTGCTTTACTGCGCTGGGTCTATGGCAGTAGAGAAAGCCCGCGAAGCTGTAGCCAATAGGAAGCCAGCACTCGGGGGGGATCTAGCAGCTGGGCGAGAATTCCTGCATGCCGTACAGTTCTGACAAAGGGAGGGACTGTTTCCCGCCAGCTCTATGCAAATCCTTGGAGCGCTGCCAGGCATACATTCTTCCGAGCAGCTCCTTTTCCCTCTAAACTGGGACGGCGAGGGGGAGAAGAAAGATTAAACCCCAAGTTGAGCAAACTCTTTAACTCTTCCCTCCCCAGATATTTCCGTTTTCCTGCCGCTAAGTCTCAATTTTGTGAATGGCCAAATTATTCTACAGACCATTTAATATTTGACATCATTTACAGTTTACATTTTTTGTCATTCATTAGGCATTCTGATCTAAGAGCATTTAGCTGTAAAAACAATCCTTTGACATTTTAGTAATTTAGCAGATATTCTTATCCAGAGCAAATTAAAGAAGTAGTTTGGGGTTAATGTCTCAAAAGAATAATTTTTCAAATTTACCATCCCGGGGGTTTGATCTAGTAATCTTTCGGCTTCTGGTCAAATGCTCTAACCACTAAGCTGTCTGATGTCCCACTCTTTATAGTGGATTGTAATCATTGACTTTTCATTAACGGTCTTCCCCATTGTTTCCTATAATTTTACAGGTCCATTCAAAAGTTTGGCTATGACGGATCCTTCTCTCCAACTGCCAAAAGGAAGTGTGACTTTGTTGTTTTTCTTGGACAAAAAGCTACATCTGTTTTCCATGCTTTGAATCAGAATGAGCACATAAGTGCTGATTTCATGACCTCTGTCAGTTCAGAAAACACAATGACATGGCTCAACGGGCCAGTTCATTGAAGTTCACAAGTAAAAAGCACGTGCAGACATTTTCAAACCTCCCAGAAAAACTATGTTGGAATGACAAGCTGATCGTTATCAGTCCTGCTCTGCAAGTTGAAAACCGTTCCTCCCCTACCTCCATCCTACCTCTTGTCACACTGTTCCTGTCTTTTAATTGGTTTCTTTCTATCAACTCTTCTGTAGCTTTCCCATGAGTTGGCACGTGAGTGTTCCCAGGTGTCTCTGCACTTGCGGGGGAGTTGAGTAACTCTAAAGCTCATTTCTCCTCCCTCCGACTTTTGTCATCGATGCCCAACCAGACCACTGCCCTTACCTCAAACCAATTAACAACCAGGACCTGTTTTTGTCTTGGCAAAAATCATTTTAAAATCAAGTTATACTACCGCTCAGTCCTTTCCTCCTCTGCAAAACCCATTTTCAGAATGGGACATGTGCAAATTAGGGCTTTTGTCACTTCACAGCTGTCACTGGCTGGACTGACTTCACTGATAGGAGGTGATTTATTGTAGACAGGCTCAGTCTTTTGACTTGGGTTGGTTGAAGAGAACTTTTCTCACCTCACAATGACTAACACTCTCCTTATCTGCTATTAACACAGGTCATAATCTACAAGACAGTCAACAGTCAGCCATTCCAAGACATTCCAATGGAAATACACTGCCTGTGAGAATGTAGGCAGTCTATTTGTGCAAGCCTATTTGAGTCAACAAAGTCTACAATTAAAAACATTTAACCTGAGTAATTGCAAAGCAAAATTGACAGTTTTTCAGGGCTTGATTTAAGCTACATTGACAGAATGCATCTGGAGTTATAAAGTGGGTGGTACAGAAACCTGAATGCTGATTGCGTAACATTGTACATAAGAACAGCCATGGGCTATATTGAACACCCCCTACTGCTTTACTACCTAATTCACCACAGTCCTGTTTTTTATGTATAGCATACAACCTTCTTTTTGGTTTTGATTTCACCACCAGTGTTTCCCTGAAACAGGTCAAAGGAATATTACACTGGAAAGTTTTTAATAGGGATGCAACGATATCAAAACGTTGCTAAAAAAAAAAATTTTTTCTTTACATTTCTGATGATGTTGATGAAGATATTTTATTTTTAAGCATTCTAGCACAGATATAAATTGAAACCAATGTTCTATGATCATTAAACTGAGACATTGAAAAAAGAAGCACTTTACACCAATGCTAAAACCCATCCTTTATATCTTACTCAGTAGTAAAAATCCATGTGAAAATCTGTAGCGTGGAACATATTTTTACCACCGTCCATATCAGCTTATTTGGAGTTTCTAAACAGGTGTGAGTGACTTGATGCCATTTTACGTATCAGCCATTCACATTTTTAGTCATACAGTACATTATTTGGTCAACACCATTATGGAAATACTGTGCTTCTCTAGTTATACCTTAAACCTGTCCTGTTGAGAAAGCTATGGGAAAGCTTTGAGTCTAGAAAGCTTTGAGTCTAGCTATATGTCATGTATTAAATCAAGGCCACTAAAGTATTGTTTTGAATGTGTAGGCAATTTTCAACAACAGACATATAGCCTAATCGCTATGCATTTATATCTACTTACGTTATACAGAGTTGTTTTGAATGAGTATGTACAATTCCATAAATTTAAACATAGCCCTAATTGGGGCATAAACCCGCATCCCTTGGATTCTGAGACTCCAACAAGCATGTTGAACTATGGCAGAAGCTGCGTTACATATTAATTTCTGAAATGCAGTAAACATATTTGTGCATTTAGATATTGAGTTATTAAGTGTTGTTTTGAAATAAACTATATCCAAAGTAGTTAAAAAAAATATTGAATATTTCACAGAACGGGAATCAAACTAGCAACCTTCGGCATCTGCCACTCTACACATCAAGATATGTCAGACATTGTGGCTGTGGTTGAATTTCAGTAATAGAACAATTCAAGTACACATAATAATTGACTTTCTATGAATACGTGCAAATCAATGAAATTATGAATTATGACGGCAGTCAACAGTTAAATGTCATTCACTGACATTTATTTAGGTGAAAAATGCATAGTATGGCCAGAAGAATTGTCTGACACTTGAATTAATGCATGAGCAGACCAACATTACATGTTATCCCCTCAGATTATTTTGGTGAAGATCAGTGGTAAGATAAGAACAATGTAATATCCAGGTGCATTCTGTTGATCTTCTCTATTGATCTACAAAGTCTGGCTCTAGACTGATGTAGACTACCTCTCCAGAATTATGGATAGATACAACTGAAAGACCTTATTTTAGATTTGTACATGTTTTTAGATATTGCTGAGAGGGTTGCTGATCAATTAACAATATAACTAGCACAAATAATTGTGCTTTTTATATTTCTTTATTTACCAAATTGATCAAACATAAGAACCATTCTCATTTGCAGCAATGTCCTGACGGGTATTTATTGGTAGGTGGGGAGTTTACTATCTTGCTCACTGACAGAATGGCAGAGGTTTCACCTTGGCAGTCAGGGATTTGAACCAGGGTTCTTATGAACACTCAGATGCCCTAAGCACTCTGCAATGACAATATCAAGTTGTAAGTCAATGAACTGTGTGTTGAAGCTATGGCAAATTATGACAGAATCTTTTTTCTGTAGTAAAAGTTGACTTGAGCTAAAAACACAAAATACTGTCTTTAAACTCTGTGAACTGGCCTATGCACCCTCGTAGAAATAAAGAAAAAAATGATAATTAAAGGAATATTTTACATGCAATTGTTTTGTAATGTTCAGTACTAAATGGTAAAACCTTAAACTATTATGTTTCAAAATGTTTGAATCCAGATGTTATTGTCCTGATCATTCAGGATTTGCTATTGCTTTTATATCTTTTCTGTATCTAAACTTAAGAGCAAGTTTTTAATTCCAATTGTCTAGGTAACTTCTGTCGCTAAATTTCATTTATACATCAGTTCTACTAACTACTCTCCACCAAATCCGGTTTTGCTATTTGCATTTGCACTGGCCAAGTGGCCATAGGAACTGGTAGGATGGGTAAGGGAGTTACGCAAGCACCGCAACGGTCTTTATAGCGTCGTCACTAGACTTTAGCGTAGCGCCACATTCAACAACATTTCACAGTTAATGTTATAGTAACACTGGGTGAATGGTTGGAGATAAGTGTGTAAATCATCTTATGTATGCGGATGATCTGGTTGTTTTCATCCCAATTAGTGCTGGGTTCCAACAGCTGCTAACTGTTTGTTCAGATTACGGGGCTGAAAATGACATCCAATACAATTTAAAAAAGAGTGTTGTGTTGATATTTCCTTATAACGGAGTTTGAACGGCGGCGTTTAAAGACTAGGCCGGAGTACATAACAGAGAAACACAGAAGACGAAGGCTCTAGCGAGTGTAATATGATGGAAGATGATAGAAGAGCAGAGCGCAACAAGCAAAGGGAATGACAGACGTGATTTATAAATTGGACCAATCAATGTAGACCTAGGAAAAGGGAAAATTGAAAGACCCTGCTCTGAAGTAGAAGCTGAAAGTTTTATAGAAACTGTGGTCCAAGGAACTTAATAATCCCCAAACTGGTCCAGTCGGAACACGAGAAAAAAGGGTTCTAGGAATGTTGTGTTCTAGGAACTGCAAAAATCCCTCCAGTTGGAAAGCGGCTAGTGTCTGCATGTTTGGGGTCAAATGAGAGTAAGTCCTCGGGAATGTCAAAAACTGCTATCGGGGACAGGGAGCAGACATTTGAAGTACATTATATATAATACCAAGAGTCCCAATAGTGTCTCAGCTTAGGGCATAGAAAAAACATAATATGATGAAGGTGATACAGGGAGGTATGTCACAAACATCAATCACATTAGTGTAAATTTCAAACAGTTTGGACTTGGAGAAGTGAACTACTGTATATGAACCACCTTAAACTGTGTAAGTCCTAGATGGGCACATGATGTATTTGGCCTCACCCCACAGCTCCTCTGTGAATTCAACACCCATTTCCTGCTCCCAGGCAGACTTAATTTTGTTATTGTTTGTCGAAACCCATAATACATGAATTTACCTTAGAGATTATTGCTTTATGTCTGGGCATTGTCAACCTATTTTTGCCGATGTAGCCAGCCGCAGGTTTTAAGTAATTAATAAGTTTTGTAATAGTGCTTTTTTTCATGACAAAGTGATAGCTAGCTATAAGTAGTGGCTGTAGCATGTCAATATACTGGTAGTTGTCTCTAGCATAATTGTCTAGCTACCTCTGACATTACATACCCTAGATTTTCCAGAGCCCTCTATATTCACCCCTTGGACAGAGTGAAGAACTGACTCCCTAACACAAACACACTACTAGACATTACGCGTCATATGAATATATATACATCAAGACAGTTCCTCTACTAGTTATGGGGCTTTTCCATAAAAAATGCTGCTCGTCTTGTGCTCTCCTTATGTGTGCATAGCATATTGTAATGTTTGATTCTCATTTTCTAGCTAAGTCTCTCATCTTCAACCGCTTATCCGGAGTCGGGTCGGAGGGGCAGCAGCTCTAGCAGGGGACCCCAAACTTCCCTTTTCATAGCCACATTAACCAGCTCTGACTGAGGGATCCCGAGGTGTTCCCAGGCCAGTGTGGAGATAAAATCTCTCCACCTACTCTTGGGTCAGCCTGATCTCTTAGAGATCCGTGAAACTGCCACAGAATATGAATCTCAGAATCCGTGACAGTTCCACAGAATGGCCGAAAATTCTGTAAAATGAACACGGATCAAAATCTGCGGCAGTTTAACATAAAGCTCACTCCACAGCTAGCTTGACATTTTTGTTGCCGAAGAGCTATACAATTGGTACCTTTTGTATAGCTCACTCGGTTGGTACAATGTCAAGCAGGACTGTTGAGGAGCAGATGGCCGTGGGTCGAGACCTGTCGAGGAAATGGCGAACTGACGTGCGGGCTGCTCGCAATGGTACGTTACAGTCCCTCTAAACACAACGCAGAGTTCTAACCGTTACACCAATACCAATCTGAGTACTGAACTTTGAGTACCGATCCGATACCAGTGGATTAATGCAACATAATGTTAAACTTGCATCCATATTATATTCATGGACAGGATATCGAGGCGTAGTCATGGTGGGGAGGAGTTGCAGTTTGGTGGGCTGAAGATTTCATCACTGCTTTTTGCAGATGACGTGGTCCTGATTGCATCGTCGGTCAGTGACCTTCAGCACTCACTGGATTGGTTCGCAGCCGAGTGTGAAGCGGCTGGGATGAGGATCAGCACCTCTAAATCTGAGGTCATGGTTCTCAGCAGGAAACTGGTCGATTGCATAATCCAGGTAGGGAAGGAGTCCTTAACCCAAGTGAAGGAGTTTAAGGAACTTGGGGTCTTGATTGTGAGTGAGGGGACGATGGAGCTTGAGATTTGCCAGAGAATCAGAGCAGCTGGGGTGGTGTTGCATTCGCTTTACTGCACCATCGTGACGAAAAGAGAGCTGAGCTAAAAGGCAACAGTAACTTATAGTAACGCGTTATACCCAACACTGAGTGGCCAATGCTAATTTCAGTGTAACTGAAGCACTTTCTATTATATTTTACACAGAAAGTAAGACATACAGCCCTAGTAAAACAGTACTTTTTTCTATCATAAAAGGATTCTATAGACTCATGAGATGAAATTGGTTTTAGCTATCTTATAGGAATTTTGTTTGGTCTTATTTCATAGGATTTGCATATAGGAACCAATCCAGTAAGACTTTCTGCTAGAATTCTACAGCAACAAAAAATCCCAGAGGGGAAACTGCATCCTATGTTATGATTATTTTACTCAAAGCTCTCGCACCATAATTTAACTGTTTCTATTTGCTTAGATGATACCAAGAGTTTCTCCTGTTCTTAATGTAGCACAGCAATTCAACTGAACACTGCACACAAGAAGGCTGTCCTGACATCTCACCATCACTGACAGATACAATAGAATCAATAATAAATGGTCCTTAGGTAGTCGTCAAGCAAATTCAACAACATACAGGCATGTAGGCATATAGCTGTATTTATCTTATATATGAAATAAAATTGCCAGCTGCATTTGTTACCACCACATGGCCTCGCAGTTTTTTTGTTTATTGATGGCTATGCTTAGATGTTGAGTATCTAAGCTGTTTAAAATACAATGTACTGATATCCTTAAATGTTAATGCTTCATGAGTAGTAGTATTATAGACCATGTACCACAACCAAGAACTTCAGGACCGAATACTTTCGCAAGGCACTGTAAATTCCATTAGTAATACAAAAGTTTTAAGCAAATAATTGCCATGCTTTTGTTATAGAATGTATTGATTTTTGGCAGTTTATTGTATTCCGTTGAACTGTTTAGCATGTTTAATAAAATCTAAATATTGATTTGCCATACATTCAGAATCGTGAGAATCGTAAGAAAAAATAAATCGTACAATTTGATCACAATACATTTATGCCGATATAGGTATTGTGATCAAATTGTATTGTGAGGTCCCTTGCAATTTCCAGCTCTAATATGCAGTACTTTGTGTGTATATATGTTTATATTTTATACCTGTATCTATTTGGTTGTACCCCTGTAGTTAACTATTTGTTAAGTGTTTGTTGTAATTTACATAATTTTTATAACTATTGTAAGAAAAGTGCATAAAATGCTGTGGTTTCTGAACAAAGAGTGTGAGGTTTGCATCAGTTGTAGTTTTGAATTGTCACTGATTTAAATATTCATTGTATGCACATTTTACCTATAATCTACATTTGCATTCCATGGGCCCTATCTTGCACCGGGTGCAACACAGTGCAAAGCCCGAACGCAAGTGTATTTGCTAGTTAAAGACCAACGCAGTTTTCCCGTCCAGCGCCCATGTCGTTTAAATAGCAAATGCTCCTGCGCCCATTTTTGCGCCCATGGGAGTGCTAGTCTTACAGGGAGGGTTCAGGATAATTCTAGGTGTATTGCTATCTTGAGGCATCGGAAAGTCATTGCACCATTGACCAACACAAACCTGGTCTAAAGTCAGTAGTGCAGCATGTCAAGAAAGCGCAGCAGCACACAAACATGCAAAAAATTACAAATAAAAATATTTCGGTACAAATCCACCATCATAATAGCAATGCGCTTTTAAGCCCAGTGCATTGACCCTTTTTTTGCCGTCAAACTAGCAAAACTGGATTTGGACATGCCCAAAGCGCACTTGCGCCATGCACTTCACGCCGTGTGCTTAGATTGTTAAAATAGCGCCCCATGAGGTTAATTAAACTGCACTGGCATTATAATCTACTACTTAAAAAATTAATCTGTCCAGTTATGAATTATAAGCAATTGTTAATCAATGTCACCTGTTTTGGTGGAAATGAAAGGGGCTACAGGTGCAATGGAGAGGCAACAGCAAGACTAGTGCTAGTGTCTGTGTCACTACTGGTAGTATGCACCGGTAACTACAGCCCATTCAGGCCCAATGTCCTCTAGTGGGACCTGTGCTAACAGCAGGAGCTCACAGATGCCTTGATCCAGGTCTGGGAGGAGCTCACCCAGGACAACATCCGCCATCTCATCAGGAGCATGTCCAGATGTTGTTGGAGTGCATACAGACATGAGGCATCTATGAGTTGCCATGATCAAATTCATGCTAGTTGGAACAGCCTGTGGTTTAAATTGTTTAATTAGATTTTCAGTGTGATATTGAATCCAGCCCTCAATCAGTTTGTGATTTCGGTTTGCATTGATTGTTTTTATGTCATTTTGTTCTCAATGAATTACATAATGTAAAGATTTCAGTCATCAAGACCCGATGTGTGATTTTAGTTTTTTTTGCATTGTAGTTCAAATTAGCCATAACTTGTATTAGAATAATAAATAAGTTGATTCAGTGTGCAATCAGAGACAATGTGTTAAATATTTCCTCTATATATTTCCGCGAGCACAAGGATATGAAAAGCCCTCAATATTGAAACATAGACAACACTTTTCATCCTGGCGACAACGAAAAATGAACTGACAATTAAGAAGAAAAGCATAGCAGAAGCGAAAGATTGTCTTTGTATGACACTGTGGACTTGAAGGTGTCAATTAGAAATTATTATAGCATATTCTATCTCTGACTGCTCGCCCATCTCATAAGTCAGCGATGTGGTCCAGAACATTATTTAGATCATTGATGTCTCTAATCTTTGATAGGAATCTGAGTGTCATCTATGCAGCCAATAACACTTGAAAACCCTAAAATATATTAAATTAACGAGTTGGTGCTCCAAGTCTCAAAACGTAATACCAAATTCATTTTTGCTTTGAATGATGCAATGGAATACTTATTTGATATCTTTTGTCGGTCTGTGACTTTTTTTTTAATTCTCATGCATACACTACATGTATATATTTATTATGTTAATTATAAAGTAATGAAATTAATGGCTTGCGGTAAGTCCGGTTGGCTATCATCACAGCTAGAATCAGCGAAAGGTGGCACGTCCGCGAATGAATGGTCTGTCCTCTGAGGCATCTCAATCTTCTCCACACTGGCTGATGGATTCTGCTGCACACTAATAAATTTCAGAAATGAATTTCTTTGTGCCTCTTTTGTCAGTCGCTTTTTTATATTCACACTCTGAGTTTTTGTCTCTTAGACATGGTAGCAAATTGTTTTAAATCTCTATAGATTACATTGAATATCTCCACAGGTAAAAGGTAGATTAGCTAGTGTATTGACGACCAAATATAGTGGGTGTAAACAATGTTAGAAGTGGAACGGAGAAATGCTACATCTTATTGCGATGAGGCCGAATGGCTCCATTTATTTAAATAAAAACAGCGTTGCAAACGACTTGCACCTTGAGCGAGCGAAAGAGGAGGGGTGACAATGTTAATAGCAAACAAACAAATGTTCTATATCGTGGAGCTCCGCCCCATAGGGGGAGCTCTCGCTCCTAGTGGTTTATCCCTCCTGCGCAGCAGGATGCATCTGAACAATTTTGAATAAACGTCACCGCCCCCTAGGGATGACAAAACGGCCCAAAATAAATATAGGGCAAGCCCAATAATCATTCTCTCTTTTTCTTCAGCCGCTATCGGTTGCAAGCTGCATCTGACGAAGAGGTCTAAGGATTTAACCGATAATATCTCTTGTTAAAGTTTTATTTTTACAAGTTAAGTTTTATCTACGATGTCTTTCCCTGTGGGCGTTTCGGACAGGGCTTGCCGTTGTCACCATCTAGCTGAAGACGGCGAGACACACGATTTCTGCGTGGCGTGTTTGGGCCTGGAGCACGCATGTGCTGCGTTGCTCCTGAACCGTTTGCTCTGTCTGTGCCTTGATGTTGCCCAAGATTCTCGCCAGGAGAAAGGCCTTTTTCTCTCAATCCACTCCTTCGAGGTTGCGATTGAGGAATTGGCCTCAGTCGGAGGGGGGTCTGCGCCAGTGACTCACGTGGCTCCTATGGAGCTATCACGGAGTACCACTGCGCGGTCGGTTCTACTAGCCCCAATGGGGCGTCGCGACGGTGGAACTCAAGAGATCCTGGGAGACTCCGATATATGCTCAGCCTTAGGCGTTAAATAGCTTCTTCTTCCCCACATGGTCGGCCTGGCAGACTACCTCGAGTGTTCGTGGGTGGCGCCTTTCAAACTCTCCGCTCCAGTCAAGGGCTACCTACCGTTTACAGACATTGCGGGAAGATAGGAGGCTGTGAGAAAAGGAATTTGTTGTCTCGACCAGTCGCTCGCCGCGCACCTGGTCAGTGGGGCTTCAGTGTGGTCCACTACGAAGAAGCCCGCCTTCTCCTAGGCCAAGGATCCTATGTGCTGGGGGCCCAGGCTGGCGGCGCGGCCTCCAACATCGCCATGCTGTCGGCATTTCTGGCATTTCTGATGCTGAACCGAACATTGTTCACACCAGCGGAGATCCAGGAGTAGGGGTGTCACGAGAAAAAAATTCAGTAGTCAGTGCCAATACCAGTAAAATTACATGATTCTCGGTGCCGATTTTGATACCACAGTAAAAAAATCATTTTTTTAAGATTCCAACTACTTGAACTTGAAACATCTATTAAAACACTTGAAAAATATCATAACAAGCTATAAGAAACATGTGCAATATAGCATAGAACAACATAATAAAGTCCAAATAATGCTTAGAGTGCAACAACTACTCCCCAGACACATTCCAGACAGCTTTTCAAAAGGTACTGTGCAAAAACAACAACAGTGCAAAACAAAACGGTGGAGATAGCTGTGCAGCCATTCAGCTAACAAGATAAACATGTTTTTTTTTCCACAACATTGCGCACCGTTTCTTGGCTAGTTCAAGGTTTTTTGAGAGCGAAAGTAGCATGTCAACATGGTCTTGGATAAGTTGCTAATGACTTATGTGATCTATGCGATATCCACATTTACCACCAGCATCCTTAATGAAGCTAGCATTACACAGGATTCTGTGTATTTATTATATATTTAATTTAAGCAATACAGATTGCAAATGTATGTTCTTATTAAAATATTATAAGTTAGTAAATATGTCACACTATTCTAATATAGTTTAGTGGCATATTTTCCAAATGTGTAATGTTTCCATATTTGTTAAGCGATGTTTATCGCTTTAAATCAAGCGCTATTACTTTGAAGGCAAAACTATGAAAGGCTAGGAATCCACTAAAGAAGCTGGCTCCCTAATGAAGCTAGCTTCACACTGGAGCGAATTATTTTGTGTAATGTGTTGGGCATTGGTCCCATATGGCTGTATTGTATTGGATAATGAAAGCTTTGAATCATATGTTCTTATCAGTTTACTATGTATATATATTAAATTGATTTTTCAAACAGGGATTCGGAAACAGGGCTTGCTCCGTCTGCTCCATGCATCAACTCAGTATTGCAGTACCTCCGGGAACGGTGCACAGACAACAAGAAGTTACACATAAATTACAAGACAAGGTGTGCACAATAAATAGTATAAACAGAGAATAAAACAGTGAATGTACAATAAATAATACAGTGAGCAGGTCAAACAATAAGGCATTTGTACAAGTAGTGCAACAGATGTCGATACAGGGAGGTAGATGGTTGGTGTATACAGTCACTTGGCGCTGTACAATACAGACAGTTATAAGAAGCAAAAAATGCAGAGTATGGGCTGAGGTAGATGGGTACAATTGTTAAGGTACAAAGTGGCTGTGCGTAAATAACACTATGGTAAGTGGCATAATGACCGGGATTGTGGGAGATGGAGTGTGCAAAATATACATAGACGGCTATGCTGGTCAGATTGTGCAAAGTGCATAACGACAGAAGAGGGTTGAGTGGGATTAACATGTGCAGTGGTCTGACAGTAAATTGGTTAGTAGTGCTTTGAAGGTGGCTAACGGGACAATAGAATCAAACTTCAGGGATTTTTGTAGAAAATTCCAATCATTAGCAGCAGAGAACTGGAAGGAGAAGCGGCCAAAGGAGGTGCAGGCTTTAGCGGCAACCAGAGTTTGACATGATTGAGAAAAAAGTATTTATAAAATGAACAAGAATCTAACAGCAAAGTACTAAATAATTTACTTTGAAGAATAGTCCTGAGAAAAAGGTCCCTGAAGCTGGTCTTGTTCCCAGATCCTGTCCATGTCGTCAAGACTGCAAGAGCGTTCGTGAGAATGCATGGTGGCGAATCCTATTATGCGTTTGTGAGAGTGCATGGTAGCATTCGCCACACCGTGTTCTTCAGGTCCTTACCAGCCTTAACAGACAAACAGTGAACCTACAGGTAGAAGAATTTAAAGGTTTTATACTTGAAAGCTTATGTTATGTATAAAGTGATTAGAAACACGTAACATCTAAGTTTAAATGCTTTAATGAAAAGAAACTGCTTACCAGGTTGTCCAGGGGGAGCTGAATACCCTGAACATTAGGGAACAACAACTCCCCCACAGGGCCATTTGCTTGGACGCAAACAAGCACTGTGGCCACCTGGTTCGACACGGAGCGCAGCGCTTCACTCCTTGTAACGATGTGGCACAAAAGTGAATTACCTGGACCTACAAATAAGCAGTTAAACACCATATAACACTGACATATTGCACGACATTCAAAACAAATGAAGTGTTTTATGAAGACACAAAGGATAACCAGATTAATGTGTTCACTGACTGCAGTGCCAGCTGGGCCCTCATATGTACAATCTCATTTTTCAGTCCTAAATATCAGGTTATATCACAGCCCTCAGAACTAAATAAATTGCAGTGTCTGCCAATGTTAATACTTACCTTCACGTGTAGAACTGAAGTCCTCCACCTGGTACTCCAGATGGCACTGTAGTTGGGAGTAAAAGGATACAATTAATGTGCACTTATGAAGTTGAAGCATTAATAATTAATGTATTTCCTTTTCTCCCGTTGCAATCGTCTGGGTTAAGAACGGAGAAATGCTTAATAAATGCGTACAGAGGATTGATAGTATAGACGTGGTTGATATTTCCTATCTAACCATCTGAACTCACAAATGATCATTTATCCGTGTGTAAACAGCTACGGAAAGAAATACTACAGCGACCCGGGAAACTAACGCGTTGCCCGCGAGTCAGACAAAGGTGCATAAGCTAC
>JACXGM010023762.1:5998-16142 GCA_016801145.1 Umbra pygmaea
GGGGGGGGGGGGGTGCTGATAGCAGCTCAACCAGTGACGAGAGATGGTGCCTGCCTGGTGTCACCCTCCAAACGGACTGGATCAGAGTGGTGATGGTGTGTTATGAGGCTGTCACATGAACAAGGACTGGTTCCCTCACTACCAAAACAATAGTGTGCTCTGTGACAACACATTTAGCTAGGGAGCCCAACCTACTATGGCTCTCTAACTCAAGTTATATTAAGCAATTTTTTTGTTAGTCATTCCCTCACAGATAGAAAGGCCGAATAAATAGGGAGCCCAGGTCTTCTCATTAGGCTTCTAAGACAAAACGATCGCAGATATGCAGCCGGCGAGTAGCCTTCCAAGTTTGGATTAGTTTGAGGCTGAATAGTCACTCTGAATTAGCGTAAAGCAATACTCAAGGATGGAGTTGGCTCTGCCTCCACTTAACCAATGAGTACCTGCCACAATACAGAATACAAGGACTATACAAGCAGCCTGAGAAAGCTGCCATGCTGTGTAAGTCACCTGCAGAAATTATACAACTGAAAGCTGGGGAGGCATAAATCTAGGCTTGCGCTACAGAAAATGGAAAACAAATGGCCATCTGTACAATATGTGAATGTCAGGATAGAGCACGGCAAGACAGTTTCCCTTGCAAAGATGTGTTGAGACTAAGAGACTGTGACATACTGTATGAATAAGTGTACTATATGGTTCACAACAAATTCTTTAATTAGTTTTTTGAGAATAGGGTGTTAGGAACTATTTTGGAATGTTATTTGTTTTGCTACACTGAATACTGTAAATCCCTCTGAATAAGAACATCTGCCGAATAACAAAATGTACCAAAAAAACGCTGACATTCAGTGGGTGAGAAACAGTGTATTTTAAAGCTAGGAGTGAGGCAGACCCAATGTAATGTTTCTGATGTTATGTTGATCCTAGGAGGACCCAAACCCTTTGACCATGCTTCAGGAACATGTGGCCGGGTGACTCCTTCCTGCCCCTGTCCTGTGTTCACCTTGCATTGCTGGTGCACGCGTCATTGCTGTTTGTGATCACGTGTACTGCTTGGCGAATCCATGTAACTTTCCAGAGCGCGTCCCATTGTCCCTGTCCAAGACCATTGACTGTGTCGATGCTACACGAAGACTGTGGTCACAGCCCACCCATTCCTTCTCCATTTACATACAGTGATTGTACACTGATAAATGATGTGGCCGTAATACTATAAGTCTGGTACCTTTCAGATTATCCACCTGGTACAGCTAGAAGAGGACTCGCCACCCCCTTGAGTTTGGCCTCTTTCTAGGTTTCTTCCTAGGTTCCACCTACTAGCGAGTTTCTCCTAGCCACTGTGCATCTTTTGTTGGCGCTTGCTTTTCGGGGTTTTAGGACAGGTATCTGTCAAAGCACTTTGTGATGACTGATGTTGTGAAAAGGGCTTTATAAAATACATTTGATTAATTAAGAAAGGGTGTATTGTATATGTTTTATGTAATGATGCATTTTGTGTGGTGTATGTCCTGTTTATGGGCCTAGAGCCTGTAATAAAGTTTATATATATAATTAGAAGGCACAAAACAACCCTTCTGTTTGTCAACCGTTTTTTCAGTACAACACTGTTTTGAGCCCAGCTTTCCAAAATTAGCTTCCACAATTTTCCTGCACATATATCACCCATTGGTGGCAATTCAAATCTGATGATGGGAAAGTTTGTCTGCCTTATGAAAACTTGGTTGAAAATTTGAACATACAATTAAAGAAAACAATTGATTTGTTTAATGATGGGTCAATATTAAAAAACAATCAACCTTCATGACAACTTGACGTAGTGGATTGACAGGCCTACTGTGTATGTGTTTTGAAATGGCTATCGTCCCTCACCGCTTTTGCCCGTTGGCCATCACGGGTCACAGCTCGGTGAATATAATCGAACTCCCATACTTGTCATCTCTGTTACTTGGTAGTTTGTAGCAAAACAATTGAGTGGCAACAAACAACTATCCATGTTCACCTACATTATTTGGGAATTGCTATGTTTCTTTCCTTTGAAAAATAACTTTTTAATGTAACATTTGCATGTTCGCTCGTAATCACCTACGGGGGATCACTGGAAGTTGTTTTATGAAATTCACATTAGGCTACATTTATCAACTCGGCAACTTTGTCTTAATTGTTTTCATTCAATAGTATGTGTCCGGTCAAATGCAGGAACATCTTTGAATGGGCTGCGATCTCCTTAACATGATCTGTTTTAACCTTGTCAACCAATAATAGACCATGCATAGACGATAACTTCTTAATATACGGTGTAGTTTTCCAGAGTACAGCAAATTGTAGACCATGTGAAGTAGCGTAGGCTAACTATTTAGCCTACTTCAAAGAACACTGTCGTGGTTGTGTCTAAATGTATCCTAATCGATAATGCGCGTTGCTTACCTTGCTTTTTACTTCAACTGCGGTGCAATTTAAATATTGCAAAGAAGACTGTGATTTATTAAAACTCCGATTCATGTTTGCAGTTCCAATAAAACTTAACGCGCTCGCCCACAGAGAAGGGGCTGTTTGGTTTTATGTCCAGTATCCAAATCCCTTTAGTCCAGAGTCGTATCGACAGCAAATGTATCTACCGCTTTCGTTTAGTTATCGGAATACCTCGGGGTTGTGCTGTGATGCGAGATGCATTGGAGAAACTACATGAGCAAAACATAAAACGAAATGAACAAATCGGCGCCTCTGACTTGGGGGAGTGAGTTAAGTTTTCAAATGACATCATCGAGCTGTTCCATGGACCTTTTTTAGCTTCAGCTCACCCAAAAAAACGGTCCTCCGATGCACCAGGGGACGCGGTGCCACATCGCAGTATGAATATAGATACTTTTTTATAGGCCTAAAGCATTTTAAATGAATAAATCTTACAGAGAATTCTAAAAATAACCTAGAGTTTATAAATCATGCAGCACTCTCTCACTGAATAATTCAACATGTTATAGCCATATTATATATAGCCTTTTCTTTTAATTAGACCCGAGTTTAATTCTGTTTATCAGGGTGGTTATTATGTAAATATCATGCGTGTGTGTTTAAATCAGAGACTGCATGACGTGTGCGAGTGTGTGCGTGCGTGTGGGTGTGTGTGAGAGAGAAAGAGCTATGTCTGCAGGTCATTCTTCCGGCACCGAGACGCCTGCCGAATGTAACAGCTGCAGCCGACCCTCAAATCCCCAGACATCTTTGCTCCGATGTGCAAAATGAGGGACTCAAACGCCCACGTTAAACACCGTTGTCAAACTCGTAGTTACAACATTCTATGCACATAGATTTTCAATGCTGAACCATCTGATTTTGAAGGCACGCATAACTGACGTAGTCAACAGACATGGTCAGGGGCGCTGCTAAGGATTTTGGGCCCCATGAAAAGAATCTTGACAGGGCCCCCAACACAGCTGAGACAGGGCTTCTCTGGGCCCCCTCTTAGTCATGGGCCCTGAGAATCGTCATCCTTTACCCCCCCCCTTTACAGCGCCCCTGGACATGGTCATGGTTTTGAACCATATATTTATCCTAATATATATTTATTATAAAACAGCTGTAATCAATGAATTATACTGGCATACAGCCTTGGTATATACACCATAACCACGGCATGCACGGGTATGTGTGGTGCCATATATAACACTAAGCATTGTGCCTTTGCTTTACTAGCACTGCATGTGTGTCCCATCCTAATTTCAGATTAGCTAATAGCTGTGGTACTTGAGTACTTTGACCTGTGGGTTTGTGGTGTGTTGCCAATATACAACCGCTAAAAGCTGTGTCCAAGTACTTTTTGATGAGTCTTGCCTAAGAAAAGTTGTTAGCAAAAAGACACGAGGGTGGGTGGTATAGCAGAGGCAATTTTAGAAATTGACAGTTAGTGAGAGCTAGCCCCAATAAGAGAAGGTGCAAAGCACATGTAATTCACCAATTACATTCACCAATTTCCCTAAAATAAAAACAATGGCTGCTCTCAAACTGGCAAACTAACAAAACTGACTCTAACTGCTATGAAAAAGAGTTATTTTAAAATGTGTCTATGAAGGTGACAACTAAAGATTGTGAAAAAATATGCTTTCATGAATGCACATAACCTCCAGGGACACAATTTAAAACCTGAATGAACAATAAGAGTGTGGGAATGTTGAATATATAATCATAGTCTAATGAGGAACATAACTTTTGGTGCACTGCAAAAACAATGTGGACAATACAGCTGCTGTTTGTGAAACACCTACACTACTTATCTGGTCTTAACTACACGCTGACTCCATCCTGTTCACCCTCCTCTTTTCTTTTTACTGACAAACAAAAACATACAAACAATTGTACAACTCTACATGTCAATGCATTTCGGCATGTAGAATGGTCAAGACAATCTCTGAAGTTCAAACCAAGCATCAGAATGGGGAAGAAAGGTGATTTAAGTGAATTTGAACGTGGCATGGTTGTTGGTTTCAGATGGGCTGGTTTTAGTATTTCAGAAAGTGTTTATCTACTGGGATTGTCCTACACAAACATCCCTAGGATTTAAAGAGAATGGTACGAAAAAGAGAAAATACCCAGTGAGCGGCTGTTCTCTTGGCAAAAATGTATTTTTGATGACAGAGGTCAGAGGAGAATGGCCAGACAGGTTTGAGGGCTACAGCAATAGAAGACCACCCTGGGTACCACTCCTCTCAGCTAAGAACATGTAGCTAAAAATTTGCATGGGCCCTCTACAATTGGACAATAGAAGATTGGAAAACCTTTGCCTGGTCTGATGAGGCTTGATTTCTGCTGTGTCTTTCAATTTGATGTAAACAACATGAAAGCATGCATCCATCCTGCCTTGAATCAACAGTTTAGGATGGGGGTGGTGTAATGGTGTTGGAGACATTTTCTTGTTACCAATTGAGCATTGTTTAAATGCCACATCCTACTACGTATTGTTGCTGACCGTGTCCATGTTTTTATGACCACAGTGTACCCATCTTTTAATGGCAACTTCCAGCAGGTTAACACGCCATGTCACAAAGCTTACATTATCTCAAACTGGTTCCTTGAACATGACAAAGAGTATTCAAATGGCCACCATATTCACAAGATTTCAATCAAATTGAGCACTTACGGGATGTGGTGAAATGGGAGATTCGCGTCATGGATGTGTAGCCAACAAATCTGTAGGAGCTGCGTGATGGATTTATGGCAATATGGACCAAAATCTCTGAGGAATGTTTCCACCACCTTGTTGAATCTATGACATGAAGAATGAAAACAGTTCTGAAAGCAAAAGTGTGACCCAACCTGGTATAGCAAGTTATACCTAATGTAGTGGCCGGTAAGTCACACACACATCTACACTACTGGATAAACATTTTAAAACACCCAGGAATATAAATGTTTAAGTGTTTAAATTAATTAATTAGTTAAATGAATACCTTCATTCACCAAAGTGGCATTCAATTGATCAGAAATTATAGTAAAGACATTTAATTATGGAAGTGTTTAAGTTTTCAAGAGGAATTAGTGTAAAAAAGCAAAAAATCTACATCCTTTACTAAATATAAGATCTAATATCAAATAAGTTCTAATATCAAAAAGCCCTGATTATATTTGTTAGTTGGGGGATGGGTAAATTAGTGTGCCATTAATGTGAACAATGTATATGAGAAGCTGTTCTAAGTTACTTAGGCTATTTAGTATTGTACACTATCACCTGGCTTCTGCTCTTGCGTTTGCCCACGTCTGAACAAACACTTTTGTTTATCCATCTATGGAGAAACTCATATATTTACGCTATGTTTTCACACTTGGCTGCGAGACACAGTCACACTGTAACTTTAGCTAGATATCATTATTATTTTGAAATTACAGTTAGCCTAGCTAGCTATTTGGTTTCATATACCATGATACTCAGCCAATCAGCATTCAAGATTCAAACCACCTGCTTTAAAATACAATATATTCCATGACATGATATTACAAGAGATTATCATTTCGGGTTGTTATTACATTGACCATTGGAGTGTGGTGAAACTTAATTAAAAGGAGGATGGCCTCACATAAATGTCTGGACTGAAATAAATGGAATGGAGTTAAACAAATTAAACCCAGTGTGAAATACCATTTAATTTACCCAACCAGCAATATGAGGCAATCCTCCTCAATTTAGTTACATCAGCCTCCATTGGTGTTGACAACATGTTTACAATAGGTAGACACTTCCGGGGTTGGGCATATTTGACCTTTGCAACTCATTCTGCTGTTTGTTTGTTATCGGCACAAAATAACAAACATAGAACTAGCTATTTGTGTAGAATGTCTTATTGTCTTCAGGACCAGAAATGACAACAAAGTCACAACAATTCAAACACATTCAAATCTTTCTGAGTGGTTTTAAACTAGCTGTCTCAGAGCGAAGTATGTAGTGAAAAATAGAGCATAGAAATAATTATGTTATTAAAGTGGCTAGGAAAGGTGATATCAGCATCTCCTTTCCAAATCAACCCAAATGCATGTTTACCCTGTACGTGAACCTAGCTCTTCCAGTTACATTGTAAACACAACTTTTAAACTCTGCTGTTTGTTTCCTCTAGGCTGGTGGTTCTCAAACATATCTTGGGGACTCCATGTATTGAATGTATTCCAGAATTAGCACACCTGAATCAACTTGACTGCTAATTATCATTCTTGACTACCTGATCCAGGGAAGCTAGTTCAGGGCTACAGTACAATGAAATGATGAGATGGCTGGGGGGCCCCAGGAGAGGTTTGAGAAAAACTACTCTAGGCCTATAGAGGGAGAGATGGTGTGTAACGTGAAGAGACTAAAAGAGAATATTATTACATTTTGGATTGATTTATCCCTCAAGCAAAATGTGCAACATCCTTTCTTATAGAAAAACATGTATGAAGCTAGTTACCTTTACCTCACTACTTAAACAGATTTTGTCTTCCCCCTATCATTTGCTGCATATTAAGTGTGAGACTGCTTCTAGTGAAATACTCTCGTCTAGAAATAGAAATAGTCTATGCAGAAATGTGGGATTATGTACAAAACAATTATTTGATCCTTTCCAGTCAATAGGTGTTAAATTACATATGCCAATGCGGCTTTAGTCCTGGGCTACACTGACACTGATAAAATCACAATGGCTTATTTTTGGTTGTACCGTATCTTGCAATTTGATATTGCAATCAAAGTTTTTCAACCCCCATTGCAAATCTGGTTTATTGTCAAAATGTTCAGACTTTCAGTTATTTGCAATAAACAATTTAAACAAAAGCAATTGTAAAATTATTCAACCGCCTGATTAGAATCCCTCACAACAGCACAAATATGCAAAAGAGGTGTTGTCTCAAGCACACCTGATGCAACTAATCAAGGGCTTCATTAGTTGCGCCAGGTGTGTTTGAGCTTGAACCATAGATTGTATATTACTGGATAGAGCCATGTGTGACGTCACCCATTGGTTTGTCAAAATCGGATTTGGGTCATCAAATTTGCCGTTACGGGCTCAGACATCTTGGTTGCGGATGTGACGATTTTAGACGAGAGGGAGGAGTAATCTAGCTAGCTAACAGATATTAATTGAGATGCTAACGGAAAACAGTATTAAACATAATGTAATACAAAATGTAACTTTACTTACCGAAAAAAGGTGAAATGCCAACTCCTTTGAGTGTCTTGTCGTACAAACGAATGCAATAACCACACCCTAAATGCCCCTTTGCTTTATTGCCAATTTTGAAATCAACCAGACCATAATTCAAAAAATTAACATCCTGATAAATTGCAGAAGGCTTAAATCTAGCGATTGACACCATATACATATTATGAAAATGTTTACTGAGGTAATAAATCAAGTATATTATGTCTCTCAATCTCATAAACTATTACAGAAACCGAGCTCTTTTGCAACCGGATGTATCGCCCCCAGCTGGAATTCAGATAGAATGCAGGTTTAAGGCACTTCCTCATTTCGGTCAGTTTGCCAAACCCGATGCTCACCCTGTGGCTGGAACACATGAAATACCTGAACTGGCTAGGGGTTTGTTGAGTGTCACATTTAACAGTGTATGAGAAACATGGCTAACAGAATAAAAAGAATGGCCCAAAGAGTTAAGAGAAGAGATCATTATCCTTCACAAACAAGAATCAGAATAAAAAACTATAGCAAAAGCACTGAATATTCCAAAAGACACCGTTGGAAGCATAATTCGCAAGTTCAAAGTTAAGGGAACAGTGGTTACACTACCTGGACGGGGCAGAAAAAGGAAGCTATCAATGGCTGCAACCAGATTTCTAAGATGGCAGGTTGTGAAAAACCCTTGAGTGACTACAAAAGACATGCAGCAAGACTTGGTGGCAACAGGCACTAAGGTTTCAATGAGCACAGTAAAGTGTGTACAACAGAAGGTTTCCATGACAGGACTCCAAGATGTACAACATTAGTGACCTAAAAACACAAGAAAAGTCAGCTCCAATATGTTAAAAATCATATAAAGAAGCCACAGAGGTTGTTTGATTCTGTTCTGTGTAGCAATGAAACAAAACTGGAACTTTTCGGCATGATGAATCAGTGGTATGTATAGAGGAAGAAGAATGAAACATGCACTGAAAAGAACACTCTGCCCACAGTCAAGCATGGTGGTGGCTTGGTGATGCTCTGGGGCTGCTTTGCATCCTTTGGCACAGGAAACCTGCAGTGTGTGAAAGGCAAGATGGATTCATTGAAGTATCAGGAAATCCTAGGAGAAAACGTCATGCCGTCTGTGAGGAAGCTGAAGCTTAGGCATAATCAGATATTCCAACAGGACAATGATCCCAAGCATACCTCGAATTCCACCAAGGCTTGGTTGGAGAAGAAGTCCTGGAAGATTCTACAGTTACCTTCACAGTCACCTGGCTTGAACCCCATAGAAAATCTCTGGCGGAGAAAATTTGAAGAATGCGGTTGCAGCACGTAAACCCAAGATTATTACTGAACTGGAGGCCATTGCTCATGAGGAATGGGCTAAGATTCCTCAGGAATTTTGCCGGAGGCTGGTGTCTGGCTATGCAGCTTGTTTGCATCTCCATTTTGAGACTGGAGAAGTCATACCAGTTGCATTTGCAGTTTAATTTGGGGAATTCACTTGAAGCATTCATTGTGTTGAGCTATTTTAATTGCTTTTGTTTGATTTGTTTATTGCAAACAGCTGAAAGTCTGTAAATGTTGACAATAAACCTGATTTGCAATGGGGGTTGAATAATTTTGATTGCAACGGTATGAATGACATTTAACATTCTGTCAATGAAAATGGATTTCAGCACAAACTACAGCACCTTGACAAATTGTCTGTACTGCCTTACCCATGTGTTCATTCAGTTTGAATGTTGTTATCCAGAGATTGGGCCTGGTAAAACATTTAGAGTAAATTGCAGAAAACAACAACTTGCAGCAATGAGTTTGGGTAGATAATGTAGGCTTAAGTTGTATTTTAGTTGTATGTTATCAGAACAGGACTAATTAACAAGTAGTCAGTCAAAGTCAAAGTTGTTTATTTATCATATGCATTGAATAACATACATCATCCTATGCAGAGAAATTCTTTTTGACATGGCTCTGCGATTCTATGCAGTGGGCTTAAAAACAAGAATTACAACAATATAAGAATTTTAAAATAGTAATGACAATAGTAATAATAATAATAATAATAATAATAAAACGCTATGTACTGAGCAGTGGTCTGGAAAATGTACAACTGTAGAAGTAGTAAATATTATAGAATTGGCATGGAAAATTGCTTTTAAAGGTGCATTTGAATTCTGCTACATCAGATGTAGAGAGCATAAAGTGACCAGAGAGTGTTAGTGCTCAACAGACGATTTGCGATCAGTGTCTGTGTTCCATGTTGAGCAGCCGAATGGCCTGTGGGAAGAAACTGTTTTTAAGCCTGGTGGTCCGTGCCTTGATGCTCCGGTAACGTCTACCAGATGGCAGTAGTGAGAAAAGTTCACGGCCTGGGTGGCTGTGGTCTTTGAGGATGTTTTTTGTTTTCCTAAGGCATCGCTTATGGTAGATGCCTTGCACGGAGGGGAGGCAGCAGCCAATGATGCGCTCCGCTGACTTCACCACCCTCTGAAGGGCCTTAC
>JACXGM010023764.1:0-16041 GCA_016801145.1 Umbra pygmaea
GGAATAGGGAGGCAGCCGAATCTTTAAGGGGCTGTTTTGAATTAACAGACTGGGATTTGTTTTTTAATGATAGTGACAATGATTTTAACTATTTAACAGATCTACTTACCTCTTACATTTTATTTTGTGAGGATACTGTAACACCCATCAAACAAATAAGCATCTTCCCAAACAATAAAAAATGGGTTAACAAGGACATGAAAATCTGTCCAGAAGAAAAAGGCCTTTTTGGAAGGAGACAAACTCAGGGTGAGGGAATTGGAGAAGGAATTTAGGAGGAAGGCCAATTTGGCTAAGATTGCTTATAAGAACAAGGTGGAGCAGAAGTTAATTTCTGGAAATGCAAAGAAAGCATGGCAAGGCTTGAACATCATGATGGGTAGAACACCCAAGCCTGCAGGGGCTGCCTGCCCAGACCCAACTCTTGCGGAGAAGCTGAACATCTTCTTTACCCGCTTCAATGAGGGCAGTGCAACACCCACCTGGGCCCCCCCAACCCCCAGCTCCAACCTCCAACCCCTCTTTATCAACGAGCAGCTGGTGAACTCCACTCTGCGCAGAGTCAACCCACACAAAGCCTCTGGCCCTGACATGCTTAGAGACAGGGTGCTGAAAGAGTGCTCCACTCAGCTAAGTGGCGTCCTCACCAGGCTGTTCCAACACCTCCTGGACTCTGGCTGCGTCCCTGACCAGTGGAGGGAATCCACCATCATTCCAATCCCCAAAAAGGCACCTGCTAAGGACCTAAAGGACTACAGACCAGTGGCACTAACATCTGTGCTGTGGAAATGTATGGAGAGGGTGGTCTATAACCTCCTATCAGGCATGGTGTCAGACAAGCTGGACCCATTCCAGGTTGCCTACAGGCCAGGACGGGGTGTGGAGGATGCAAGCCTCACACTTTTAGACACTGTCACCAAAAACCTGGACACAGCACATCCACACACCAGGATTTTATTTATGGACTTTTCCTCAGCTTTTAACACTGTGAGCATTAACAAACTTTTATATCACCTCTCTGATCTTCAGGTTCATCCAACACTGACCCTGTGGACTAAAAGTTTTCTGCTGGACAGACCACAACAGGTGTCTTTAAATGGGGTTAAATCAACCAAACTTATTTCAAATACTGGACTCCCCCAAGGTTGTGTTTTATCGCCAATCCTCTTATCCTTCAACAACATTGTGTATAACAGTGAAGGTATGGTACTTTGTAAATATGCTGATGACATTGCTGTGGTTGCACACATATCTAATACTGATGACCTAACTCGCTACCAGCAGGCAGTAAACAATTTGTCCCAAACTTTTGTTGAGCTCTCTTTGGAGCTCAACATTACAAAAACAAAGGAGCTATGCTGTGGAGGCAGAGACAAGACATCACCTCGGTTCCAGCCACTTAGCATCCAGGGTCAGCCAGTGGATCAAGTGCAGGTATTCAGGTACCTGGGCATAGAAATAGACACTTCCCTGTCCTTCTCACAACACACAGACACAACATACAAAAAAGCACAACAACGTCTCCATCTTCTGAGGAAACTTAAAACTTTTCAGATCAGCAAGGAGGTGTTAACTTTGGTTTACCGTTCCCTCATAGAATCAGTTCTCACCTTCAACATCTCTACCTGGTATAATCAACTCACCATCAAACATAAAACAAGACTTTCACGTATAGTGAATCATGCTGCCAAGATAATTGGCTCCCCCCTTCCCCCCCTATCTGAGCTGTACAGGCGCTCAGTGATCAGGAAAGCCAACCTGATCACAGAGGACCCCTCTCACCCCCTCCATCACTCCTTCTATCTATTACCATCAGGCAGGTGTTTTACCTGAATAAAGAAGACGAGGACCAAATTTGACCCAAGAAATCCGTGCAACACTTATTGACCATATTATCAACCATGGACTGACACTGATGGAAGCTGGACCAAGAGTTCAACCAAATCTCAGCAGAAATAATGTTGCGTCAGTAATTCGGACATTTCATAGAGAAAACAGGTAAGCTAACCACACAGTACATTGAAACTGAAGCTTGCTGTACTTGTATCATCAGTATTGTTTACTGTGACATTTGACAGTAGGCTGCATGTGTATTTTTATATATCATTTTTACATAGGATTGAGGGTCGAGGACACCGAGGTGGAAGGGGCCCTATGTTCACTCGTGCACAAGCGGCCGCCAATTTGAACATGGTTTTGGCCAATAATTGTATCAGGCTGCGAGAAATCCAAGCCAATATCATCAATGATAACCATCTTTTCAACAACATCCAACAAGTCTCTCTGTCAACATTAGGTAGAATCCTCAAGAAAAATTAAGTATACATGAAGCAAGTGTATTGGGTACCATTTGACAGAAATTCAGAGAGAGTAAAACATCTGCGCAATGAATATGTGGAAGTATGTATTGTTCATCTTAATATGGTGTGGTATTGTGCACTGCTCATAATTTTCTGGCACAAGAAAATACTGTGCAATAGATATTGAATAGCATCCTATTGTCTTTTACTGTGTTTCAAAGAGTCTTGCAAATGG
Organism: Umbra pygmaea; assembly: GCA_016801145.1. Taxonomy (NCBI): domain Eukaryota; kingdom Metazoa; phylum Chordata; class Actinopteri; order Esociformes; family Umbridae; genus Umbra; species Umbra pygmaea. The sequence continues at coordinate 2,536 of JACXGM010023764.1, forward strand.
ATGCTACAGAAATTCAACATGAATTTATATATGTGGATGAGGCTGAATTTAACCTTACGAAAACAAGAAAAAGAGGGAGACATGTAATTGGACACAGGGCAATCACCAATATGCCAGGGGAGCGAGGGGGTAACATCCCCCTTTGCGCTGCTATTACACAAAATGGGGTCCTCCACCACCATGCAAATCTGGGACCCTATAATGCAAATCCAATACTTGCATTTCTTGACAGATTGCACGAGATTGTCACAGCATTAAACCAAATGGACCAGATGTGGTGTATTGTCGTTTGTGGTGTATTGTCGTTTGGGACAATGTCTCATTCCATCGGGCTGCTCTGGTCCAGAATTGGTTCCATGAGCACCCTGAATTTGAAGTCTTATACCTTTCCCCATACTCCCCCTTCCTTAATTCAATAGAAGAGTTTTTTTCAGCATGGCGGTGGAAGGTATACGACTTGCGGCCCTACGACCGTTTGCCTCTAATTCAGGCCATAGGGCAGGCCTGTGATCAAATCGAAGCAGCTTCTGTGCAGGGGTAGATTCGTCACACGAGGCGATTCTTCCAACAGTGCCTTGCCAATGACAACAGCCTGTGACGTGGATGAAATCTTGTGGCCTGATCCAGCCAGACGGAGAGGTGATGAATAGTTACAGTATTACAGTACTTTTACAGGTGTACTCCCTGCAGTAATTTTTTTTTGTCGACAGATTTTATTTGTTTCATTAATTTCATTGTTACTTGACAACTGATTATGATAAAAAAATACTGTACGTCTTGAAATAAATACTTGAAATATTGAGTCTGCAGCATCAGTGTTGTGCAGTGCTTGGTAAGTTTATAGAGGCCTATTTGTGTACATTCTCCCTATATCTCAAACTAATCATGAAGACTGTTGTGGGTTTGTCCCTTTTTCTTTCTTTTGTCATCTAAATTATCCATTACATAACAATGGCTGGCCAAATATCTAGCAGATGCTATTTCCTGAAGTTAGTTGGTTTACAAATGTGTTTTATATTTTTTTTAAAGCAGTGTGAAACTGGCTGCAATAGTGTCTAATCATTGGGGCCTGTGTTGGTTAAATGACAACTAATAGCATTTTCACAAATGTGTGTATATGTTTTGACTGAAGTGTGTCATTTTGCAAACAATCTAGGAATTATGCAAACTGAGTGTGGTGTTTGGATAATTGTGATTATATTTTGTGAAAATATTTTGTTCAAAATTGCGTGTAAACAATTGAAAAAAACTGTAAGAACGTCGCTGGGCAGTGCAGGGGCAACATCACCATGTGTGCCGGCATTAGTGGTCAGGGGGTCCTCCATCACCATGCCATCCTGGGTCCCTACAACACTGCACACATACTGACATTTCTGCATGCACTACATGCCGCAGTCACATATCACGGACCAGGGCAGCCCATGTTCGTTGTCATCTGGGATAATGTCAGTTTCCACCGAGCTGCTCTGGTCCGGGACTGGTTCGCCAACCACAACCAAATAGAGGAATTATTTTCGGCATGGCGGTGAAAGGTCTATGACCGCCTACCACATGCACGCTCGCCGCTCCTGCGAGCAATGGAGGAGGCATGCGGAGACATCAAGGTGGGGTCGATCCAGGGGTAAATATATGCCACCCCCGGCGATATCTTCCCCGTTGCCTGGCGAAGGAGAACATCGCCTGTGATGTGGACGAGGTGACGTGGCCCGACCCCATTCGACGGAGTGATCCCTGACTTAGAATTGTAATGCGAGTTGTTGTGCTACCTGTACAATGTATCACCGAGGCTTGGTTGCGGGAATAAAAACGGTTTAAAAACTACAAATGACAGAAGTGTCATTTGTAGTTTTTAAACTACAAATGACAGAAGTGTCTTGAGTAAAGTTGACCAGTGTGTTGTGTCTGTTTGACTGTTTATTGTTCATGTGCATGTGTGTTCCCTACCGATCCGTAGAGGGCCTTTTGAAAGTCAGAGTGTTAAGTTTTGATTGCAGAATGGCAGTTTTGACATGGCAGTTAGATGTTAATCTCCAAGTGTTGTGTCAAGAATTCTTGTGTTGAGTCTTGACACGATGAACCAAGTTTTGCATTTTGTGTGTTAGCAATTGGAAAAAACTGTAAAATCAGAGCTTGAAGTCATCTGGCATGGAAACAAAAGTGTGCATTGAAATGGACAGTTTATTGAATTAGAAACATTAAAGTAAGCCACACCAAAACACAAAGAATCACAAAACACCTCACTCCCCCTAGCATGAATGAACAGCCACACAGAAAACACAATACATGCTCATAAAATCCTACTCATTATTACTAAGGCAAATGGCATTATTTCAATGCATCAACAGAACAATTATTGTGAAAAGCTATAAGGGCATATAAAGACCTTATGCTTTCTGATCTGGCCTTGCGTCCTTCATGGCTTGCCAAAAAAATCTTCATCCAATGACCGACGAGGGCGAGACCAGAACTGATTTGGTAGGTAAGCCAATTCACTGTATGCTAGTTTAGCCAAAATGGGCCAGTCTGTTGCCACTGCTTATCAATGCTGCTACCCAATTCAGTGTCATCCATGGCATGAAACCCTCCCAGCCAAGACAGGGACAGCCATCAAGTCTTTCAAATAGGCCCAAGTATGCCGTTTTTCTAGCGCCTCTAATCCTGCCGTTTGCCCCTTGATGAATCTATTAGACTCTGGAACCAATGCCAGCTATGCCGGAGGTAATACTATGCTTGGCAGGGAAAAGGAGAGAGGGGCAGAGACCGAGCTTGTACAGCTTGGACATAATGTCTCTTTTCTCAGCCCTCTTTTTGGAACCTCTGCAGTGTAATCTTTGTAGAAACAAAGTGTAGCAACAGTAATGGGATACGTTAGGGTTTTGGAAAATAATACAAACTGTGGGTGGTGTAGAAAAGCAGGGTGATTTAGGTCATTCTGATCATAAGCGCCACTATAGAGCGTGACTGTTTACGTCAACACTATGTAACACAGTCTGTTTCATTTATTTGTTTACTAATCTCAACCAATTGTAGAAACCAGGACGTGCCCACATTTCCATTTTCTTTCCATTTTCTACAACACGAAGAACAATTAGGATATTTTTTATATGAAAGCTAGACTACTTCACTTAAACAACATCAGATAAATAACATAATTTGAGAACATATATCAAAGAATCAAGTACAGTTGTTAGGGTTCAGCTCTGAGGCTTTGACTGGGCCAGTCGGGCGTCGGCTCATTTATTTTTCCCCCTTACTGTTTTAGTATTGAGCAGGACTCAATCAGCCGTGTGATGAATACCGGTCGGCTGCTGGAACAGCAGTAAAACCAACAACAACAAGTAAACAGGAGAGGGCAAATGAAGGGCCTTGACCAGGCAGGAGGTTGGCTTGGGCTCTTACTTTGATTAAACAGAGGCCATCAAAGGGGAACAGGCCATTAGCGATTGATCCTATTGACTTTGATGACAAGCACACCTAAAGACACTTACTTCCCACATTGTTTTGTTCATTGCCTGGAATGAATGAAGTCAAGTGAAGACTGCATGTTGTGTATACAGGTTGCAGTGGCGAGGAAAATTATTAAAATGTCTGTGTTGATTGAATGCTTTATTAAATATTTTAAAGAGATCTTTAAAGAGATACTGAGGACCTTCTAGCAATTTGAAATAGAATATTAGGACATTGGCGTTCAAAAGTTTGAATACACCCAGGAATTTGTTTTGATAGAAATTCATACCTTCAATTACCAACGTGGCATTACACGTTGTATATAACTACTGTACAGATGAGCTGAAAGATAAAGTTACTAATTGATAAAATCAGTATATGTGTAATCAGTGTATTTCCAACAATGATAGACATTTGCAAAACATTTTTTATCTTGGATGTAAAGTATATAGAGTGTGAATTTAGGTCCGAATTCAAATAAAAAAGATGCACATTTATGTGTGACGCTAAGCTTTTGAAAGCCAGTGAACAGTTTGTGGGTATTACCTAGAAATGAAAAATATATATACTGGAGATTAAAGTGAAATGACAAATAATTCTTACTATGACTAAAACAAATTGTAAAACACAAACATAATAGCTAATCCCAGAATAAACATTAATGTCTTCCAATTATTGTTATATATGGTAATGGTAATTAGTTTAGCAGATAGGCTTCTGAAACATTAGGAAACAACAATTCTTGAGTTCCAAAAACACTAACTGTTAAGTCTTGGTGCTCATTTTGGTAAGAAGACATTTTATACAAACACCCACAACAACTCACAACAAATTCCTACCTTCGTTACTCTAATTCTGTAAAGGTTCAGTGTTTTTTCTTAAACATTCCTTTCAGAAGATGCAACCTACTTGTCTGTTGCAAAAAAAGAGAAATTACAGACATTTGTGACTTCTGTCTTTTACTTTTTACTCAGCAGCACCCCATATCTACAGTATGTGACTTTTCTGAATCCGAATTAGACAATGAATGCAATGTCTATGTCACTACCATAACAAAAGATCCACAGTCAACTTTATAAAGTTAAAGTTAATTCAGTAAATAATTATCCTTGATAGTTGTACATTATTGTTGATGAAAGCATCAATTATTGTAGAGGATATAAAACAGCTTGAAAATGTGTACCCCAGTAGCCTGATTAAATAGGCATCTGCTACACATTCCAAGTGATGCCCACTACCTTTACACCACCCACGTGGAAGGAGTATTTGATTCCTATCGCCATTTTCTACACATTTAAAACACCAAAGGGTACTACTGTCATCAGTTTCAGAAGACAACAAAACAGAAGGCTTTTGAACAGAAGGAGTCACTCATTAAAGACGAGTGTTTGCATACCTGTTTGTCATGTAAACAGAGTGCGGCAGATTGGTGCATTGATCCATGGGTCGTCATATCAATTTTTTTTTTAAGAGCTGAAGAGATTTGTGTAGCCATCAATACGGTCAATATCTCCACAGGGATCCACTGAGAAGGGTCAGGATAGCCACAGGGGACATCTCTTGATGAACGAAAGAGGTCATCTGAACGACAAATGAGAGAGAGAGTGGCAGAAAAGAGACCATAGGGGATAAAGACAAAGAGCAAGTGATGGAGGAATAATTAAAAAGAGCACAAAAACCATTGAGAGAGGAATATACCTTTAAATTGTTATTCCTTGGTATACTTGTTAAGACCTATTCTTACTGAGGTGAACAGAAAATAATGAAAGACTACATTTGCGGGGAGATCGACATACACAATACTGTTCTCGGATTAAATTACACTTTTAGCAGCCTTTTACTTGAATTGATATTATTTAGTTCTTGATCACCTGCATTTTTAGGTACATTTAGTGAAAGTCTTCTCTTCATACAAGAAATCACTAACACAATATTGTATATATTATATCATTAAAGTATGATGATGACTGTCTTGCTGTACAACCCTGTATCACGGCCAGGCGTGTAATACACATGCTGGTCCATCGGGTTTTGCGGGTCAATGTCACGCTTTGCCTTGCCAACTTGCGTGAACATTACACGCATTACGAAGGTACTCTATCAGCAGGAGGCAATACTTATCCAATCGCATGGTGACGTAGCGGAGTGTAAATTGCATAAATTTAGCAGGTTGGTAGGTTGGGGATGGTGGACGGGCGTATAAACGGGCGACTTACATCCCGAAGGTTCCGACTTCAAATCCAAGTGGACGCTTTGCATATAATTTGTTTTTTCTTCCAGCGCGATGCAGACGTGTTGCACACATACTTTTTTACTCACTATTCCAGCGCGATGCAGACTTTTAAGAGTTAACTGCAAGGGTTCATCGTGGTTAAGGTTAGGCTTAGATCGACTAATGGCAAGGGTTCTGAGTGGTTAAGGTTAGGGTATGGGTTTGGTTAAGGCTTACATCGAGATAACGCAAGGGTTCTGAGTGGTTAAGGTTAGGCTTACATAACAATAACGGGAGTGGTTTCGTCCCCGTTGAGGCTCAATTAGTGTGTGTATTACACGCTTATGGAAAGGCAGGCCCGCGTGTGTATTACACGCTTGGGTGAGTCATAGTGTTACACTGACACGCTGGACCACGCTGGACCAGGGTGTCTATTACACACTTGGCCGTGATACTGGGCTGTGCTGTAAGATTACATCTATATTACATGCATACATGCTTTGCATAGCACATATATATGATATGTTTATTGTGAAGAAGTAGCAGATCAAAGTGCTATTCAAACAACAATAGAAGCCACTTGCTCATCCCCTGCTCTCACACATTCCTTAGCGGCTAACAGAAGGTCATAAACATGCATGTGGGTGTGTCTCTTACACACTGCGGTATCTCTCTGGCTCGCATGCCAACAGACATCAACCCTAAAAATGGAATTTGAAACTTCTCTCTAAAACATAACAATACCCATGCATATACAGTATGTAGGATACAGCTGTATAGGGTGCAACACATTATTTAATGACTATTGTGAGGAATGTGAGGAAAATGTCATCATTGTCATCTTATTCCCTAAATAGCTTTTGACTATTGCCCCTGGTAGTGCACTACTTTGATCATGTCCTTAAAGCCTATGGTAGTTCACTACTTTGATCATGTCCTTAAAGCCTCTGGTAGTGCACTACTTTGATCATGTCCTTATAGCCTCTGGAAGTTTACTACTTTGATCATGTCCTTATAGCCTCTGGAAGTTTACTACTTTGATCATGTCCGTATAGCCCCTGGTAGTGCACTACTTTGATCATGTCCTTAAAGCCTATGGTAGTTCACTACTTTGATCATGTCCTTATAGCCTCTGGAAGTTTACTACTTTGATCATGTCCTTATAGCCTCTGGAAGTTTACTACTTTGATCATGTCCGTATAGCCTCTGGAAGTTTACTACTTTGATCATGTCCGTATAGCCTCTGGAAGTGCACTTCTTTGATAATGACCTTATATCCTCTGGCATTGTACTACTTTTGACCATAGCCCTGGTCAAAATGTGTGTTCTAAACCAAGAATCGTATGCCGTATGGCGAGCAATTAATGACAAACATCAAGTATGACAGCTAATTTTCCTGTAGCTGCTTTTACAGTGTGTTCACTTCATTGATGTTTGATCATTCTGTAAGGGAAGAATTCTCTAGATCCTTGTTAAAATAAGAAGCAGCCTCATGTCCGGTGTCTTTGAGTATCCCCTTTATGCTGAATGTTAAGATGGAGTCTGTTTCTTCCGTTGACTGTGTGGGAATGCAGTGATTAATTATGGCATTATCTTCCATCTGGCGAGGTTAGTAATCTTCTCAGGATGGATGACTTTTTAAATTGCTGCTGTTTCATCTGTATTCAGGTCTTTCTGGGTGTGAAAAAGAGAACAGGCATCTCGGCCAACTGGACTCAACGAATAATTACCCAAGAACAGTATTGGGACAGTTGGACACCAATTTGTTGTACTGTAGTCCCAATGTCTCTGTTGAAAATGGCATCATATTCCCTACATAGTGCATTGTTTTATACTGGGTGCATAGGTCACAGTATAAATAGTGTACTACTTAGGCACTATGTTGACATTTGGGATACAGTCAAAGTTTGTGTGATTTACTGTAAGTTGTTTTGAGGTGCAACTCGCTGACAATATTTGTCATGTGCTCCTCCTGTCAAACTAGAGGTTTGTAATTCAACCAAACCACTTTCATGACATGTGTATATTATTTGTGACTGCACTAAGCCTTAGCAATGACAAGGAGAATGCTTCAAAGGAATGGGCCATGGGACAGTGTGTCTTGAAACTACACCTTCACGGTTTGCCGGATCATTTACCTGCATGTCAAACAGTAAAGCTGTCGAGGGCGCACTTTTATATCAACTGCTTCATTTGATTTGAGATGGCTTTTCTGCCAAATCCGACAGGTTACTGGTTGATGCATGCAGTGAACATGATAGATTCGCACAGATGCATACAGTACATGCGCCCGCAGACAGTGTGTACAGCTCTTTTTCAACTCGACAGGTGGCGCTTCAAATGTATAGGGAAGCAGAAAAGAGTGGTATGATGGAGAGTTAAGGATGGACTGTGATAGAGGAAGATTACTGAGTTATGGGCTAGTGTTTAGAGTCTTAGGGCTAGAAAGGTTTTGGTACAACAGATTTGTGCACACCTGTAGTCAGTATACAATCACCATGCCCGAAATCCAATGAGAACTCTTATAAAATCACAGCTCAGGCCTCGCACTCTGATCTTTCAGTCTTTATCACACTGAATGGTAGGTCTATAGTTTTCAAAAGAATTTCTTTACAGCATTAGAACATTTTTACTGCCTGCTTTTAGCGTCAACTGTCCACTTACGGAAAATGAGTTACAAGAAACACTTTGTGAACCCCCATGAAATACCTGCATACAGTACCTTTTATAAATGGCTCCTAAAATATAGTCTGATCTTTGTCTAAGTCATCTAAGTTATAAGGGTTTATTCATGTTTCTTCCAACTGTATTGCTTTAGGTGTTGTCGCTGGATGTTGTGATAACTGATAACATACAAGCCAACAAAACCTTCCAAGCATGTGCTTCACTCTGGTCATTTTTCAGAAATATGCAAACACACAGAAATTCATGAATACAAATTGTCCATTGGCACTGTACGTGTTTACCACTGTGCAACAGTTGAATCAGTGGTTATTGAGTCAGACTTGGCTTCAGAAGTTTGCCGGTTTGACTCCCAAGTGGATGAATTCTGGTTGTGCCCTTGACCAAAGTACTTTATCTTAAATTGCTCTATGAGATTTACCTGTACTTGCTGTAAGTTACTCTGGACCATATCTTAGGAAGTGAAAACATTTTGCAGCAATATTAATTTACAGTGTATTTTTGTTAGTGGCAGAGGCGAAAAATAAGCCAATTGTAAACTGTGGAGGAACCATTGTAGAAAATCCAGGCCATGTACATGTCTATTTGAAATGAAAACATGTAAAAGATTATAGATTACAGGAATGTCACATTAGTTCTCCTCCTAAGAATATGCTGGTATGTAGTTGAAATGAAGGGTCTCATGCAGGACAGGAGAACTGTCCCCTAAGTTCATAGTAAACAAGCTCTGGTATTTCAACAATCCAGTCCCACGGGAGATATAGGGTGGTCTCACAAGTGCACAAAGTTGTGCTTGACAGCAACTGTAGGTGTGTAAATGTGGACAACTAAAGCACTTATTTTCTGCAAGTGGTCTGGTTTGTTGAAATAGTGGCCTGTTTGCTTCAAAGCCATTCGGAAAACTCACTATGTGTTTTCTGGCCTATTATACAGCGTTTCAAGGCAAGGAAAAATGAAATGCAATTATTTAACAGCTCCTTAAAAAAAAGAGTGTTAAAAGAAACTCTGACATTATCAGCAACACATTCGAGAACAAATAGCTGTCTGATATCATTTCTCCAACTCTCCAGTGGCCAATCCCTTCTATAACCTGCTTGCTTCCCCGGGGTTTTAAAGGTTAGAATCTCTACCCACTCAAATGAATAGAGAAACCTCAGGAGATACCTAGTCTAGGGAAGAACACGATCAGCCATCCAGACTTCAAAGGTAATGGCGGCTTGCAGTTCAATGAATTTTGAATCAATGAAGTGTGCTAGCACAAAACCAATATGTAATTACCCCTCGTCATTCACAGGCTCTCATCGGTATGCACTCGAGAGAGTTTTTGCTTCAGCGTCCCCTAACAGCTGGCTGTTCAATTGAAATCGAACCTCTGCTTTGCAGTTAGAGTTGCATCTCTTGTTATCCTCAGAGATTCTATAGACAGAGAGCACACAGGAGCATTTCAGGAACAATTTCTATTATATGGATCTCATCACCTTCACAGTTGTTATTTCAAGGAACAAAATGTGTTTCAGTAGTGTTATTGACACTTTTCACAGTGTTTTTCAACAGTTTTGTTCACACGCGTGCTCTTATTGTTTTAATGATAATTGACACCCTTTTCTCATTTTCAACCTGGCGGCAGGCTATCTTGCCCTTCACACAATCCTGTGTGAAACACTGAGTGTAAATGGCCTCGCATATCTTAGGGCAAGCACCCAAATACGGGTGCAAGCTCAGCTCTGAAACCGGGCCAGCCCCGCCCTGGGTTTTGGTGTGTCCTCCATTCATCCCCTCTGTTCTATTCATTTCTATTTTACAATGTCAGAAGGGTAATTACTTGAACGATGACTTCATCTGTGATTGATTTATGGATGTTGGTGCTGTAGTATTGTAATTCTTTCTATTATGGCACTTCGAACGGTTACTTTATTCATATGATTTGTTACGTGATACCTGAGACAGGTTTGCACTGAAGGCTTTACTGAAGGTGAGGTTTTATCGTGTCAGGGAACATAATCGAGACTGCGGAACCTGAAGGCTGCCTTTACATCCTCCATTTAATTAGCCTAAATGCTCACATGTTGAAAGATGAGAATTCAAGTGGCGAGAAATGTGAAAATGTGATGAGATGTCTGTTAAACCTCCCTTTCTCAAACTAAATTAAAGTCCATCGCCAACCACACTGCTGTAAATGTGTGATGTGGCTTTCTCTTATTTGCCTGCTTGTCATATCTAAAATGTCTGATATGAAGGAGAGTTTCTGATTGAAATGAGAAATTACAACAATGGTCTGCAGCACACTACAAATGTGTACCAGTTGTTTTTCTTGCCCCCATTTCGTCATAACCAATTGTCTATCTTGTTCTGTCTCATAGTTCTCTTTCAACAAGGAAATCATGTATATCAACTCATATGAATGCACTTTCATATAACTAATGATTTCATTCCTCTTTTTTGGCACCCATCCTGCCAAATTGAATTGATAGAGCAGAATGAGACCCGGAATTCCCTGCCAACAAAGCATCTCCGCTTGGTTGTTGATCGTGGCCCATTTGAATCCCAATTTAGTTTCAAACCTAGACTGTGCTTTTCAGCTTAGACCTAGGGTGCTTTAAACACTGGTGACATAACTGTCATCTTTTGAGGAAAGAGATGCATCTATCTTGTGACAAGAAGACTCCAAAAGAATGTCCACATTTCACCTAGTAGGTGCCAGACTTTGGAAATCCAAAATATTTCCTGCAAGTGAAGATGGAAACCAGGCCGCCCTGGTTGAAAATGAACAGGTGGGCATTCTACATCCATTCCTAATAAACAATCACAGGGGACAATGTACGAAAGACTGAGGATAAAAGCTGACCTAGATTCATTTTGGAAAATTGGACCTCAAACAGTCATTACTTGTGTGTGTGTGACAGTAAGGAACAAGAGAGGGACTGCGGCTGAAAAACTAGGCAGGTTTTTGTCCATCTGGCCCATATACAGACACACAAACAGGATGAAAAACCATACAGGAAATATAAGCGTGCAAATCTCCACAGGCTAGGCTAGCAAAGCAAAGTCTTAATGAATATGTTTCTCCTCAGCCTGTGCCCTTTGTTGATTATAGTCTACTTTTGCAACTCAGTTTTTCAAATTCTAGGCTCCTGAAAATGGCCACTGGAATTACAAGCCCGATGTGGTTTCTGTTTTTGTCCTCATATTCTTATAATAGATACTCAGTTGTACACATACTTGATACATAATTGAATAGGAGTGCAAAACAATTTGGCTGCACACACAGTGCTGTGACACCCTACACTAAAGGTATTGAGCCTAGAATCTCATTGGTGGTTTATTTTGTCCAGGATAACATGTGGTAGGCGTGGCCTCATTGGTGGAGATTTCTTTCAAACAAGTTTTGCGCCTGCATACTAAACTACATACTAAAATTACTTGTGGAGCGAGCAGTGTGAAAGAAGTCTTAATGTCTAAAATCTGAGGAAAAACAAAGCAAAAGTATTTTGTTTTGAGTACAACTCGAGGGCTATTTCACTATATTCAGGTAAATAAGGGATTTCCATTAGGTTTTGTAAAATATTTTTATGCTGGCTGTTTCTGTAGACTTCAGTTCATTGTGCAATTTAATGCATTTACGTAAAAAATTATCACTAACTTCCTTTATACTGGACGGGACATTATATTGTCATGTATGAAAATATACTGTACTTTTACAAAATATAAAAAAAATTATTTGATAAGTAATTTCAAAACCCTTATAAGAAGAGTTCAACATATTATTATTGGACAGACTCTAACATTATTTACAAAGCATTTGTAACATGCAAACTCAAACATGCCTTCCCAGTTACCACATGCTACTTTGTTAGAGCCAACTGTGAGTATTGCAATGTGATGATCTATGGATCCTGTAGTTATACTCTAATATATTGACAGCAAAAAAATATTACTCAAGTTGATATTTTCTGTGTGGTTATTGGCTTTGTGTAGCTAATCCTAGGTTAATATACTATAATTGATATACCTCACGAAAAATGGTTTACACCTATAAGGTTTTGTTTGCATATCCCTCATTTACAATCCACAACCCTCTCATCTTTTGGTGTGTGCCAGTGTAACTTGAAACCCTATGCATATCATTATGTAAAAAAGGCACATTTATCTTTTGTCTCTGTCTGGTTTAATGTTGTAGTCCAAGAACCTTCTTAGCCGTAGCCAATTAGCATTATGCCATCAGCATTGCTAGTAAATTGGCTGTGCAATGCATGAGGAAACAGTTTCTGGAAGACAATTCTTCATATATGGCCTTAATGCATTCGAAAACAATTGCACCAATGCTACTCTGATCGAGTAAGGTAATTAGCATGCTAATTCCCACCACAGTATAGATGATAATGATTGTGCTAATGCTAATCACGGCGTAGCTGATGCCAGGGATACATTCATCAGGAAGTTTTTTTGAGGTGATAAAATTTAACTGCATGTTTCTCTTCTGTATGTTGCAGAATTATGATATATATTATTATAACTAACCCAAGCTGCATTTTGGATGCCATACCCAGTTTTGTCATATCCAATTTCTTCTATTTGGCTGAATTAATGATTGCGACAAAGCTCTGTAAGTATCCAAGCAAAGCCATTCTGCTTCTTTCCTTACCATTTTCTTTCGACTAGTAAGTAACATGGAACAACACACATGAGGGCCCACCACCTCATTTGAAAGCCTCAGTTTAGCTGCACACGCTGGAGCAGCATAGTGTAGATTCCAACATAGACTGGTGGGGTGGTCAGCTTGGTGCATTATAACTCAATGGCATGCCCAGGATCCAGTACAGATAGTCTCATTTGCTTATGTGTATGTAACCCTCAAAGTCGATTGACGCTCTATGACCCTACATGCTAGCAACGAAAGCTTGGTACCGTTGGAAAGGGGAAGATCAGACGAAAAGAATGAGTGGTGGCTCATTCCTGTGTGATAAAGACAGCCGGAGCTATGGTGCCTCAAAGTTGGTCATGTTTTTTAGACGGTCGCCTATTTTACTAAACACATTACAGACAGGAAGTAGGAAGTGAAAATTAGAAAATAACAACCCTACAATGATGTAGGACATCCTCCTACATAACACCAACACTTTTTAAAAGTGAAATATAGCTGGGATTTCAAAAACGTATAGAAATAT
>JACXGM010023765.1:0-16040 GCA_016801145.1 Umbra pygmaea
GTGTCAAACCGGTTCCACGGAGGGCCGAGTGTATGCAGGTTTTCGCTCTTACCTTGTACCTGACTGATTGAATAGGTTACTAATTGGTTAAGATCTCCCCTCACCTGGCAGTCTAGTTCTTAATTGGGCTCTAATTGAAAGGAAAGACTAAAAACCAGCATACACTCGGCCCTCCGTGGAACCGGTTTGACATCCCTGCATAGGCTAATATGCTATTTTTATGTATTTTTATTTTTTAACTATTTATAATGTATGATGTGGTATATGGACCTGTGTCTGCAAATAAGCTTTATTATTATTATTATTATATTATTGTTAGTATTGTTGGTAATACTACTGGTAATAATGTCTTTACTACTATTGTTAATACTATCGGCAATGAAACCTGTAATGCTATCAGTAATGATATTGGTGATTCTATCGCTAATACTATTGGTGATGCTATCGCTAATACTATCAGTAAGACTAGTGGTAATACTATTGTTAATAGTAACAGTAATAATATTGGTAATGCTTTCCATCCCCAAGCCCATAACCTTCCTTACTTCTGCAAATAAGAATTGGAGCGCCTGTAAATTCAATTGCGGAAATATAGTCAGTGAACGTAATTATCCCGTGCATGATCCAACTATGGCTTCCATGTTGGGTGAACAGTGCAAAAAAGAATTGGGTGACATGTGGTTGGATGAACCATGTGCGTGCCCCTCGTCATCCCACAGATCTGTACAAGGAGTTGCAGAGCTTCCGACAAGGCAGGATTAGAGAGGGAATTGGGGAAAGAGAAAAATCTGGAAAATTGTAAAGAATAAGAATTGGATTAGTTTACCAGGATAAATAGTGGTAAAATAAAACGAAAAACAATTACAGTTATATTATAGGGATCAACTTATTGTTTGACTTTATTGTCAGTGAGAATCACCTGGACATTTGGATATATCAAGAATAAACAATATTATCTGGTAAACTCAAAGAAAACTCTACATAATTGTAATATTCAACAGCTGTTTATTTTCACCTTACGCATACTGTTAGTGTCGGGGTGACTCGGGTCCTCCTCAATAGTGGCTGATCCAGTGTTTAGTAGTCCAACAGCTGTTTACTCTCCATTATGACACCATTTTGAGCATGACAGCTGATGGCCAAGCTGGGCCCCAAAATAGCGCGCAGCAATAAACGCTTTGCACTGCATTCTGGGTATAACCTCTCTCTAATAGTGTTATCATGTCAGCGGAGGGGTTTAACCTAAATCTCCCCAGCAGCATCTCCCCTCATGTTTGCTTACTGTACATTTAATCATGTTGTTTTAAGAAGGATTTCGATTTCATCCAATGCCTACTGTACTCATATTAAACAACAGCTTGATTGTAGGGTATAGATAAAATAAAGGATTTCAAGTCAGAAATGTAAGAGAAGATTTTATCAGTGATGGTGATTTTAGGGAGGGACTAGGTAGTCTGAGTACCAGTTGCTTTTGGATAGCATTAAAATATGACAGAGTACAGGGAGTGGAATATAAACTATAGTGAAGGTTCTCTAGCTCCTTTACTTTCACTAGAAACTGCATAATTTGGTGTTTTTTGCTGGCTGTTGAATGCATTGTCTCAGGTGCCACTACAGAATCTCCCCTAAGAGTTGAATTGGGTTGAGAACTGTTGACTGAATACTCAGGCCCACAGAGTGTCTGTTAGCATCCACATTGTATTTTAGGATTAGCATTGTGTTTCTGGTATCCCAGGCCCTGGTATGTTGAGGTGTGTCAGCTATGACTGATGTGGAGGCGACATATGAAGACTTCATCGCTTCGCGACGAACCGGCCGACGGAACGCTGTACACGACATCCCAGAATCCCCTGAGGCACGGGGACCCAGCGACCTATCACATGACCTGGCCCAGCTCAACATCAACAAATCAGGTTAGATTATGTTACAAGAATACTGTACACACCACTGGGCACTCACCCATTCAAACACTACAAAAGCTTCCACCCGCAACCTTCCTAATTGCAACTCTTTTAGGCCCCCCATTTAAGTCCAGATGTGTATTATATTGTTTATATTATATGCATAATCTAAGTAGAATCATTGGCTTACCGCAGTTAGCTTGAAACCTGAAGGTATTTCTCACCGCTATGGTCTATATGGGGAGGCTGCAGACCTGGAGCCGGTAGATATACGGCCCAAGCAGTATTACGGCCTTGTTATTCCTGATGCGTCCAGTAGGGGGAGAATGATATACTGTACAGTGAAATAACATAATTTCATTGACACTCGAAACTTATACATTAATAACTGTACCGTCTACAAACATTTACTAATTTAGAGGTTTTTGTTTATTTAAATAAACTTTATAGGCAGTGGAACAATAGCCAGTGAAATTATGTGCACTACGGATGAAAATATCCAGATAGTCAGTTGGGCTTCACTCTACACTCAGTGTAAGTAAATACTGAAGGAATTCTTAATATATTTTAGATTGGCTTAACATCAAGGTTTGAGAGTGGTTAAGGTAATGATAGAAAGTAAAAATCACCTGTCTGTATCACACTGCTATCTAGACTTCGTCGGCTGCTATAAGGTCTGTTCTAATAAACTATACTAGGCTCATATTACAGCATCCCCTTATTGGAAGCATCAGGAACAACAGGGGCTTAAAACTGTCTGGGCAGTAAAACTGCCTGGGTTGTATATCTACTGGCTCCTGGTCTGCAGCCTCCCCCTTCTCGCTATGGTAGCCAGTTTCCAAAATGGTGTGACATATGGGTCACTAAAGTGGAGTAGGTACAGTTGCCAGAACTGTCAATCAAACCAAAGCTGTACAGTGATGTCTAATGAGGTTGCAAGGCAGGACCAAACTCTAAACAAAGTAGAACAAGAGAGAAAATACAAACGTAAAGTGGTTACCCGACAGTGGTGACCCGACAGTGCCCCCATTCACATTTTAGCCCGACAGTGCCCCCATTCACATTTTAGCCCGGTGTTATTGCATGTACAGTGAAAATATTGTGCCACAGTTCTAACTCCAACAATGCAGTAATAATAATAATATTAATGATAATAGAAACAAAAAAATATATAATAATAACAAAAAAATAGACACCATTTCTGTCAATAACAGTAGGATATAAGTAGAGATCAAGCATAATATAGTCTGTACAGGTAAAGGGAGTTAACAGTGACCTATAAAACAAATAAAAAGCTTAAAGTAAATATCAACCATGGTCACTGTTAAGATATGAATCCCTTTACCTGATCATTTTGGTCTTAAGTATGGACTTGCCAGAATTTGTGAACTCAGAAACTTTTATTCATGTAATTTCCCACCTCTGACAGGGACCAGAGAATTACTACCCTCCCAATTGGTCTTGTCCTAGTTCCCCTCTAACCCTGCCTTGTTGGCAGCTCTGCAACTCCCTGGACAGATGCGTGATGGTGAAGGCCACTTCACTTCATGTTGCCAAGTCGGCAGATACTTTTTGCACTGCTTATTCACCACAGAAGCCTTTAGTGAGATCATGTGCAGAAATTAGAACGAATCTAAAGTGTCTATATGAGATTATATACATGTTTACATTTAACAGTTACTCTGTTTGCACCAATGAGCCGTGGAATATAGAATTACCATGTGGCCAGGGCCGCTTAACATATTGCCAGAGGGAATGCAGTAGGCAACTAGCATCCATTACAACAGGCTACAGTGTCCATAGAAACAGTTGGTAGACAGTCACACAACAGCATGATTCTGTGTGGTGACCGTAATACCAGTGAAATGTCCATATGAGCTGTCCTGACCCTGTAGCATGTCTCTTAATGTGTACTATTTAGCATCCTGATGGACTGTGGGAAAAAGCTTTTGTGCAACCTGACTGTTTCAGACAGAACGCTCCCGGACTGGCGGTGTCTAGTGGACCTGAGGGGTGGAGCAGTCTGTGGCTTGGATGACTGGCATCAGCAATGATCTTATTTGTTTTCTTTTGGCACCTGGTGTTGTAGGTGCCTTCCGGGGGGGGCAGTGAGGACCCGATGACACGGTTGTCCTTTCCTAAAAAGCCATGACTTTGCACTTCTCCAAAATGACCAGTGATTTAATGATATTGTATGTCTGAAAAATCCAGACCCAAATCCGGAGGATATAAGGGTCTGGTATCGAGTAATGAAAATGACTCAACTCGAGGGGCGGCACCAAGCGTGCATTTGAAAATCTCACTGTACGCAATTGGATAACACTACGACCAATCACCAGTGGTTTTTTGCTAAGCACCTATGGCGGAGCTAATTGGTAGATTAAACTCTTGCCATATCAGGTCGGCAAAACAGCAAAAACGTCCTTCTTAAAAAGGAACGATTCGAGCGCCGTTCCTCTTTTAGATAAAAAGCCAAGTCTAACGCATTCATTGCAGCAACCAAAGCAGTTTCAAACAACTGGTGTACATCCATAGCGATCTTACAACCTTTACTAATGACTTGATTTCGCACTTGCAGCGCTGTCGTCATCTGTTTAACACGCCTCTGGGCCGCCTATTTCAGATACACCGATGTGATTGGTGCAGCCCGGCTACAAGGGCATAGTTAATGAGCAGCATTACTCGGTGCCAGAGTAACTTGCTGAGAAAATTCAAATTGTGCTCTCGCGAGAACTCTGGATTTCCAGGGTACGTCGGGCCTGAGAAGAAGGGAGTTCAAGGTCCAGTCTGCTAAATGTTAACTAACTACAGTCCTCGTTATTAGCATTGTCAGCAACAGCATTTAGCTAGCTAGCCCAAGAACATTTGACATGGGCCTTTCACCAGCAGGGTGAGTTCAGTGTTTAAATGTGCACCACATACAGCCTTTAATAATAGGCACACACCAGTTTGTACATTTATAACATTGTGTATGTGATTGGAACAAATTGCATTTTTTGGATCTTATTTTAAGACACTCCTTTAGGCTTTAAAAAAAGATGGTTACTAGCTAATTTGGTGCTGCAAATGTGGAGGCAAGTCTTAGCTTTCTTTCCAACTTGCAATTTTGTGACGATGTGCATGAATTTATTTAATCACTTTGTGTGATTGTTCTTTGATACTATGAATCAACAATGGCTTATATTGATTGGAATAACTGTGATTTTTTCCCATGCCACACCACTCTTGGTATGGTGTTGTAGATTATGTACTTCGTACATTTTTATAGTCGTTTATTTTGTAGCATTCTAGCAGGTTCCTGCTAAACAGTGTTTGTTTGGTGTATCCTGTGGATATGACTAATAAAATCACATAAAAAAACTTTGAGATGACAAACTGGATCTTAAACACAAAGTGTGACATCAAGTTGGCCGAAGCAGGGAATTCAAACACAGACGGCCAGAGGAGCCATGTGTTTAATACATAGTGTTGGCCTGCTGTCTGTATTTACAGGGTGACATCATAATCAAGATGTTGTGTTGTCGCTGTAGCAGATGAGCCCACCCACATTCCGCTCTCACTCTCACTCGCATCAGGGGTGTGATTTACAGTAATTATAAATGCATTCATTACTCACTGGTCTCTTTCTTCCTCTGTTTCTTTCAGATGAAGGTGAGGATGCTAAGGAGAGTCAGGCCCCATCAGAGACTTCCTCCCAGCCAGAAGAGGGTGATAAAGAGTAGGGGAGACACCAGACCGTTAGTGGACATCAGTGGACCAATATGTGTCTCTTTCCAAACTACTGACCTTTGAACTAGTATTTGTGCCTACTTTTGGCCGGTAGCCCAACCTATCTCAAAACTGTGCCATGAAGGGACTACATGAGATGCCGCGGTGACAGACAGCCACAGCCCCCTAGCCACCTGTGTTTTTCTGTATCCCAACAATAAAAAGCTACAAAGCTTCATTTTCTTGATTAATTTCCTGCTAAACAACTGAAACTGGAATAAAAGCTACTACTAATTCTCCCCTGTCTACCGTACATGTGTACACTTCAGGGGGAAGAGAAGGAATATATTCAGTGGTAGGAATGCAATTTGATCAATATGTTGCACTGGATGAAAACAATATGGGTGAATCATACTCTGTGCATTGTGCAGTAGTTCTTCCTAAAGGAAAGATAACAAGAAAAGGAAGTAATTTAAGGTGACTGGGATGTTAAAGAAGCAGTGTTAAACCCAGGAAGTGAATCTGACCAATCCAGCCTTTGGGATTGTCGGGTTTCCTCACCGAACACAGATGGATATCAGTGATTGGAAGATGACTCCTGCTCTTTCCTCTTTTTCCATTCGTCAGGCCTCCTGTCAATCCTTAGCAAAGAATTCAAAATCTCTTTTAGTAGTGACTTAGAATGCCATAGGATGCACTAAAATATAATATTCATTTTATGTAATAACCAGACAAAGTAAAATATATAAATAGTTTTTATTTTATTTTACTGAATAGTTTTTCTGTCTTCATGAGGTTGTGTTGTTTTGTATCATATGCTAGCAGATGTCCCCTCAATGGTTGATCAGTTTGAGCTTGCTTTCCCAGGATCTTTTCCTAATGTCAATCACTTACAAGCAATAGAAAATTATCAAACAAGTTAATCTGAAGTCATTGGTTACCATTTCCAGAATTGTAAAAATAACTGTCCTGTGTTTACATAAATTAAAATATGAGCTACATGGTGTTTGTCAGAATAGTGGGGCAGTACCCGAGTAACAGAATTTGTGGTTCCTAGTAATGTAATGGTAAGACGTGTGGAAATTGATTGCCGGTTGTGGAAAAGTTAAAAAGTAACCTTCCTATACTTTGAATGGATTCATCCACAAATGGTGGGTAAATCATACAAAATGAAGTAGGCCAAATGTTTTTACTTGCCTCGCTCCATCACACTACCGGTGGGCATACTAGTCCTACAAATATGAATGTGAGGTGACTGTTGAGTGGCCAGCTTTTTATACAAAGGAGGATGACATCTTCTATGGGAAATAGGAAGCATTTTTTAACTGATCTGTTCAAAAAACAAATTTGGTATTGACTTTGTTATTTTGTGTAATTTTTCCATTGATATTCATTAGCCATAACGGTTTAACTTGAGAAGACCACAGCATTGTTAAATTAATTAACCAATTTCATTGGACAGTCACTTGAACTGATATTTTTGCATAGATCTGGGTCTAATAGATATCTAATTTGCATACACCTATCTCCTAGTCTCCTAAACCCCAACCTTAAAACATGAAACCTAAGCCGCACGCCTAACACTTTCCTCTTAGGGATTTTAGAGGACACTGGAAGAGAACAAAATGAGCTGAGAATCTCTCATGGTCCCACATGATCTCTGAATGCTCTGTTCTGTTCTCCCCTAATGGAAGATTCTGATGCTCAGTGGTGTATCCCAATGCTAGTGGAACACTCCTGTGTATTAGCAATGATATGCTACTAGCTTTATTAATTTAACAGTTGGTTTAATAATTAAATATGGTAAAAACAAACCGTAGCACTTGTTTTGAAAGTGACTCACCATAGTTGATTTGTTAGTATGTACAAATAAAGGCCATTTATTATTCTCCAGTCTTTTTTTTTAATTTATTGTGGATGACAGGAAGTCCAAACGCTGCTCACACAGAAATGGGACTGAGGTGGAGAGTGTTACCAGCTTCAAGTTCCTGGGAGTCCACATCTCTGAGGACCTCTCTTGGTCCCTCAACCCTTTTAACCAGCGACTACTTTCTGAGGCTGAAGAAAGCACACCTTTCTCGTCAGATCCTGGTCAACTTCTACTGCTGTACCATTGAGAGCATTCTGACCAATCACATAGTGGAATCTGCCTGAGATTGGTAGGCCCTGCAACGGGTGGTGAAAACCTCCCAGTACATCGCGTGCCACCATCAGGGATCCCTTCCACCCCAGCCACGGTCTGTTTGCCCCATCTGGGAGGCAGTACAGAAGCCTGGAGGGCAGGTGAAGCATGCTACAGAACAGCTTCTTCCCTGCTGCTGTTACTCTTCTGAACACAACATCTCAGTGGTAGCATCCACCCCCTCCCCTATCACCCCTTGCATTGATAGTTCACTGAATTCAAATTCTAAAGGTAATGCCACCCTCATTACTGTTCACTTTAGGACCTAATTCATGTTTCACTCTGTAACAACTGTACTTATCTATATGCTCTATTCAATTAATGTGTTTACACAACTTCTGTATATTTACTGTTCATAATATACAGTGGGGCAAAAAAGTATTTAGTCAGCCACCAATTGTGCAAGTTATCCCACTTAAAAGATGACTACAATGTGATTTTGTCTCATAGTTGAAGTGTACCTATGATGAAAATTACAGGCATCTCTCATCTTTTTAAGTGGGAGAACTTGCACAATTGGTGGTTGACTAAATACTTTTTTGCCCCACTGTACTTTACGTACTGTAGATTAATAATTTACTTACCTGGTGGTTCAATTAGTTTATAGCTCCTGCATTATTACTGTACATATATTACTGTATAAACCCTACATTCTGAATGTTCAGTCATAATACTACCATTTACATTCTGCATAAATACTTAGTCATTCTGTATTTGTACCCATTATCATCTGCTAGATGCTCATTCATTATATATTACTTGAACTATTGCTGTACGTACTGTATACTGATCATATTTATAGTCTAGATACTGTATATACTGTATATATAGCCATACTACTACTGCTTACATACATATATATTTATTCATTCTGTATTTCTTCCCATCATCATCTGCAGTAATATCTGCAATTTTGCTACATTTGCCCACTCTGGGTTAGATGCTAAACAACATTTCATTGCCACGGTTTTCTACTGACAACAAACTTTAATCTTGTCTAATCAAAATGTCCTGTGGCATGGCTCTATCTGGTGGTAAAAGTAGTCTACTTTGTCTTTTTGACATTGCACTTCAGTCTGGATGACATTGGGCTCCACTATGTTCCAGCAGCATGGTTCCTAGGTTGTGTTCTACACTGTAAAGGTCTTTATTGGCATGAGAATCAGTTGTTTACAAAGCAAACATCTGTTCCAGTACCACAACACCCAGCTATGTCATCCCCCGTCCAACACAACCCCTCTCCCTGAGCCCACACACATCCATCTGAAACATCTGCAGGGATGACGTAGCCTGAGAATCCGTGTCCTGCTGATGAGAATATATATATATATAAATATACATTGCTAAAATATAACTGATGTTACTCCATACTGTGGGAACTGGTGCTTTGGTTTAAGGTCTTTTTCCTCTTGCTCTGGCCTGTTTTGTAGTTTAGTGAAAAATGGTGAGCTTCAAGGTTTTGCCAAACTAAACAACTATAGAGTGCATCTGTGTCTGGAATGTGGCCTCACTGTTGGAATAATTACCAAATAGTCATTCATGAGGAACTCATGAGAAACTAAGGACCCATAGCAAAAATACTATACATTTAAAGCTGGCTTTTTCTGTTGTTACTCTTTTTTGACTTTTTATTGACCTTATTTTCAGTCTCTGATTTTGTAATTAGTTGCTCAAATCAGATATTTATTTCTAGTTTTATAGCAGAGGAAATTGTCAACTTCCATGCACTACAATGAAATATGAAAGTGTCTAGATGTAAACTTGCTATAAATAGCTCCAAATCACTAAACCAAATCATGTTACTGTATATCAGAACAGAATTTTGTAAAATGTCACTGATTTAATTTCACTTCCACTGTGTAATAAAACAATGTTTGAATGTTTTTTTTCAACAAAAATACAAACATGGATTTAAAGAACAGTGGCATTCTCCAGGAAAACAATCCTATAGTATGTAATAGGTGTTATTTATGAGCATTTTATGACATGCTTATATACATATTCAAAAATAATCAAACAGGTTACAGAGATTAACTACAAGAACTAAAATAGTGAACAATTAAATTTGCTTCCCTTTTAAGTAAATTTATAAATAATTTTTAATTCTTTACATAAAGTAAACCAGAGGGCACGCTTTAAGACAGACTCAGACATAACTTTACAAGGAAGTATTTCTAGAAAGTGGAGCCTTTCAGTAACTACAGATTACGGTGGTACATGAAAGTCACTTTATTCTTTCGCGTGTTGCAGCAGGAAAATGTTATCCAAAAATGGATTAAATAAAGAAATCTCATCTGAACCATTTTGACTAGAACCGCTTTCTGACCAAGTAGTTACAGGAACGTAGATAGGAACAGTCCATTTCTAACTACTGGCCCAAAAACGATTTTGCAATTTTGCACTGGTCATTTGGCCATAGGAACTGGTAGGACGGATAAAGGAGTGACGCAAGCACTGCAACAGTCTTTTATAGGGTTGTCACTGGACTTTAGCATAGCGCCACATACAACAACATTTCACAGTGTGTAAATCATCTTATGTATGCAGATGATCTGGTTGTTTTCAGCCAGTAGTGCTGGGTTCCAACAGCAGCTTGCAGTTTGTTTGTTCATATTACGAGGCTGAAAACAACATTCAATACAATAAAACAATTGTGTTGATATGTCCTCATAACGGAGATAAAACGGCGGCGTTTAAAAACTATGATGGAGTCATAGAAATTGACTTAACAGAGAAACACATAAGGCAAAGCCTGCAGCATAGTATGTATTATATGCAACAGGCAAACGAAAAGACAGGCGTGATATATAAGTTGGACCAATCAACGTAGACCTAGAAAAAGGGAAAGACCCTGCTCTGAAGTAGGAGCTGAAAGAGTTATAGGAACTGCAGTCCCAGGAACTAAATAATCCCCAAATTTCTACTATCGGAAAACAAGAAAAAAAGGGTTATAGGAACGTTATGTTCTAGGAACTGCAAAAATCCATCTGGCCGGAAAGAGGCTAAGGTTGTAGAAAGAACATTGCAAGGACAATACTGGCAAAAATCCCACAGAGGGTGCTATAGGACACTGGAAACCTGCCTCCCTGAACAGGGGGAAAACAATAGCAGGTTCTTATCTGATGGACACTGAGTGGAACTAAGTCTACAAGGACCACCCTCTCGAACAAAACCAGGGTGCAGCAGACAAGAGACACATACCAGTTATGTCTCTTGACACAGAAGCATCCAAGTGTACAAACACACAATGACATTCTAAGTAAAAATGCCCTCAATTGCCAACCAGTTATAGAAGGAAATAATTGTAGTTAAAGTGTAATAAGCAAACATTATTACTATCAAAATGGAAATGTATTATGGAATTGTTAAATAAATGCCATATATGTTATTAGAATTGTGTGATAAGAAATGTTTTTCCTATGGAAAAGTTTAGAAATATTTTAATGGTTTTTGGGGAATAATTAAGTTTGATTTAAGTGTTATAATAGTAGTTGGTCATTAGGACTAATATAGAATAGAGTCCATTTTGGTTTATGCTATAATTTTTTTTATGATTCATTAGAAAATAGCAGAGTGTAAAATGGATTTAATTCATTATGTTTGATGATATTTTATAAGACGTTTTAGAAATAGGTAATGCATTACGAAAGTGCCATTTATACCCAAATGTGTATGACATTGTTTTATTAAGAATTTTTTAACAGCAAGATGAATGTATGAATTGTCTAATAATGTATAGGGACCAGAGAGGTTGGCTCCCATGCATGTCTGTATCCCACTTGCAACTAAAGGCAGATTTGTCTCTGAGCCCTCTCGAAGGTGTGGCTTACACCTTTGTAACCTATTGCCAAGAGCTAAGAAAGTTTACTTTGGGTCAAGACACAGATTCTATAGAAAGCTGGGTTTGCTCAGGTCAAGTAGACACAGCTGAGAGAGAGGGAGTACGCTGCTCAAACTTGTTTAATGATTTGCTGGGGGAGGTGCTGCCACTCAGTCTAATTTTCTCAGAGCTGCTGATGTTTTTGAATGCAGCTATGGCCCTTGACTGAACTGCTTGAGGAAAGCAACCTGTTGGGTGCGTTAACGGCACAACAATGATTTAAATTGAATGACTTGGTGAACAAATTGCAATTGAATTTATGACGGTTTAAGTCATTCAAATACTTTGTTGAAGAAACTCTATAGATCAGAGTTCTCCATGTGTCAGTTACTCTTGGCCGATTCCTTAATTGGATAATAGCGGCGGTTGTACTGGACTTCGGAGACCTATCGATTTATAGATTTAATATAACCAGAAACAAAGTAGTGTATAGTTTGAGAGATTTCGCTTTAAAATATTATTCACCATCCATCTCTAACCTAGGATACCACTGGTAATATTGTGTTAAAACAATTACTCATATTTTAGTAGAAATATATTACAGTTAACACAATGATAATGGTTTTAATGCCTTACTTTCCTTTACACCCTAAATAACAGGTTGTAAGTTGAGGAACCAATCTTTTTCCCGTCTGTGAGTTCTCGCTAAGGAATTATAGATGAGGAACAGAGGGGGTTCAGGAATGTTAGACAGTCACGGTGGCACCTCCACCCGGCTAGTGTCATCCCTCCACCCGGCTAGCGTCATCCCTCCACCAGGCTAGTGTCATCCCTCCACCCGGCTAGTGTCATCCCTCCACCCGGCTAGTGTCATCTTTCCTCCCCGTTTATCTGACAAGGTATTAAGTAATACTGATTTGCTACATATTGGGTTTTGTAAAGGTGGTTTAAGTTTCTTGCATTGGGATTTATTTATGAATGTGTGTAAATAATTAAATACCAAGTAGTGGAATTAGCAGTAATGTATTAGGATCATGAATGTGGTTTATTTGGAATAAGCTGTTAATTCATTATTGAGGATGTGGTGACGACTATTATTTTCTAAATGTTTTAATAAAAAGGTATAATTTCTTGTGTATCATATTCTGATTTGAAGTGTGTTTCACAGATCTATTGATTTCTGTCTGATTAATAGTTAATAAAAATAAGACCCAAATTCAAATAACCACGGCCAGCCAGCTGTGTATTTATTTTTGATCACACATTAGTTGACCGAGCCACGGCAAATATTTGTCATTCTCTGTACCGTTGCCAAGAATTATATGTATCATTCAATCAAATACATAGGGTAATACGCAGAGGTGTTAGATTTATTAATTCAATGATTAATGATGTCTCTGCCAAATAACGGATTTATACGTTGAGCTGGTGGGGAAGGGGTGAATAGTTACATGCGTAGACTTCTCTCCCAAATTCCAAAATAGACAGGTTTTGGTGTGGAGGAGTAGTATGTGTGTGGCTACTTGATCCAAGACAGGCAGTTGCTGGGAGAGGCTACTGAGGACATCTAGTGGCTGAATTCTGTAACAAGATCCCAGAGTAGTTTAAATAAACTTAAGTCATGTAATGATCTGACTCTATCTGGTTATTAACAGGGTTAATCAATAAATAGAGACCCAGATCTGGCCTGCCCGCGATAATTCGTTAATATGTATCCATGCAATTTCTATAATTATGCAATTGAATCTGCATTTAAATCAAACTTCATATATTGCCACTGTAGGTTCCACAATGAAACGAACCCAAAACTTTTTAATAATGTACTCTTGAATCAAGGACATAATAATCACTAGACAGGTAGGTATTTAGAAAAGACATAAGTGGCAATAACTCCACAACTGATGAGCTACTATAGCTATTTCCTAATAGGTTTTGTGATTAAATTTGATCAGTTTTACAATCCTTTCTTTTCAACCTACCATGAGCCACTGATAGAATGAAAACTGCACTGTATATTTCACATGTATTTATGTAGCCAGTTGAGCATATCTGTCCTGGCTTCTTGGATCCTGGGCTGGTCGGTTGAGTTGATGTCCTCTCTCTTCCGGTGAACAAAGCCGTGAGTCTGGCCCGGGAATATCTTCACCTTGTAGTCAACCTTTGTACACTTCTCCTTCAGGTTGTTCTCCAAAACACTCACCTGAGAGAGGACAACACGGCGTGGAAGGATGAAGTGGTGTCAGTATTGGTGAAACAATGTTTCACCAAAGTGAAGTCCGAGCTACTAGTGTAGTGGCCTGATTATAGCCAAATGGACAAAGATTGAATGTGTGTGTACTCTGTAGAGTGCACTTTTTGGATGCTGGAATATTTTTGGTGAATGGACAAAACATCCACGAGTAGCCAATCAAACCAATGAGTGTTTGACAATGAGATGAATGTATCATGATTTTTCGCATTTATTCTACACTACAAGGAAATGACTAAAGCATATCTATGCTAGGCCTAATAGGACTAAGGAGATACAAAATTAATTGGGATCATGTGTAATTTAATGTTTGCTGGTAGGTCTCATACAAGTAATGCATCTACTTTCATCCCAGATACTGTATGTACTATAGCTCCATGTTTTGTTCTAAGATTGCCTACTGTGTGGTATAGATTATAGTCCCAGACCTGATCCAGTGGAATGACTTCGTCCTTCTCACCGAAGATGAACAGTGTGGGGCTCTTTAGATCATACCTGTCCTCCCTCTCTTTAACGATCCCTGCAGACACAAACACAATCACTCACCATAGCATTAGCATGACTAACCTGTTTAGCACAAACAAAGGTCACACTGCACACCGAATACATTGCATCAACCAATGATTGTGTGCCATGTCTTTGATTTCCCAGGCACTAATAAATAATATGAAATAGTTAGCATTCATTTAGTGGATACATTACATTTTTCTCAAGTTTTTAGTTATCCTGAATTTCAGCCATTGATAAAATTGTGACACATCATCTATGTATATGTATATATCTATGTGAAAGAAAGATTTCAAATTCTCACTTCATATAATTCCATTTCTTGTCCTTTAAAGTGTAAATGACAACAATTTAACCACTTTGCAGATTTGAATCAAACTGACAATTATATGTCAAATACACTCACCTCTAAATGTACACCTGTGCAACTTCTAGTTAATTCAAATATCTAATCAGCCAATGAACGTGGCAGCAAGTCAAATAATTTAGTCATGTAGACATGGTCAAGACGATCTTCTGAAGTTCAAACCAAGCATCAGAATGGGGAAGAAAGGTGATTTAAGTGACTTTAAACATGGAATGATTGTTGGTGCCAGACAGGCTTCAGAACGTGCTGATCTACTGGGATTTTCCAACATAACCATCTCTAGGGTTTAAGAGAATGTTCTGAAAAAGAGAAAATATCCTGTGTGTTGAAGTTCTCTGGGCAAAAATAGTTTGTTGATGGCTGAGGTAAGAGGAAAATGGCCAGACTGGTTCAAGGTGATAGACAGGCAACAGTAACTCAATGAACCACTTGTTACAACCAAGGTATGCACAAGAGCATCTCTGAACGCAGAACATGTCAAACCTTGAAGCAGATGGGCTACAGCAGCAGAAAACCAAACCAGGTGCTACTCATGTCTGCTAAGAACAAGAAACTGAGACTACAATTTGCATGGGAAAACCAAAATTGGACAATCACAGATTGTAAGAATTTGGTGTGAACAACATGAAAGCATGGATACATCCTCCCTTGTATCAATTGTTCAAGCTGGTGGTGGTGGTTTAATGGTGTAGGGGATATTTTCTTGGTGCACTTTTGGACCCTTAGTAAACAGCTGAGTATCATTTTAATGCCACATTCTACCTGAGTATTATTGCTGACCATGTCCATCCCTTTATGACCACAATGTTGCCATCTTCTAGTGGCTATTTCCAGTAGGATAATGCACCATGTCACAAATCTCAAATCTCACCTCATCTTCAACTGGTGTCTTGAACATGACAATGAGTTCACTGTACTCAAATGGTCTCCACAGTCACCAGATCTCATTCCAGTCGAGCACCTTTGTGATGTGGTGAGATTCCCATCCTGGATGTGCAGCTGACAAATCTCAAGTCAAAGTTGTTTATTTGTCATATGCATCGAATGACATCACATCATCCTTTGCAGAGATATTCTTGCGACACATCTACACAGTGGGCTTAAAAAAATTATATACAATATGAAGAAATTTTAAAACAATAATAATAATAATAGCAATATACTATGTACTGAACAGTGATCTGGAGTGTACACAGCAGAAGTAATGAATATTATAAATATGGCATGGAAATTTCTTTTTAAAGGTGCATTGAATTCTGCTACTCAGCTGAAGAGTGGATTAAGTGACCAAAAAGAGAATGACAGGG